>JAQGBT010003412.1:0-19716 GCA_034698585.1 Disparrhopalites patrizii | reverse complement strand
AGGGGAGCATTTTTTGATGCTGTTATAACGAGAGTACTGTTATACAGGGGACTGTTATAGAGAGAGTCGACTGTATTAAACTTTCTAGCAAAATTTGGTTTTACTCGCAGAAGTATAAACAACTCCACTGTAAATGGAGATGTTTTCGCAGTTAAGGCGGGCGTACGGCCCTTTCAGAATTGGATGTTCATGAAACTTTATTGTCTAAATTCAATTCATAAACCGAGTACGAACTAATGTTGTTTTGGTTACCAACACGCAATTCTCTGCTCAGTTTCACGGAAAGGAACGTGAAAATTAAGGAAATAAAAAAATTGGCTCTAATGATATAGACAATTTAGTTTAACATGTTCTACTGACGAAATTTCGACAAAAAATATCGACTTTCTTGCTATAAAATAATTGATAAAATTTCTTGCTGCAGAATTGGAATTTACCTACTAAAAACATAAAGCTTTTAAAAGCATAAATTTTACCATGGTAATAATTTGGACTTACTATTTTTTATTGGTGTAGCATTGACGAAATCACAAAGTTCCAGTTGGCTTGGTTCACATTCGGTGGCAGAACTTTGTCTCATCGGTTTAGCTCCGTCAACGGGAATCTTGGAGTTATTGGACTACACTTTCATGGCTCTCATTCTTCCCTCGAATTTCAGCTTTTACTCCTCAATTCCCGTTGAACATCGTAACTGTTTGTATGCCATCGTTGGATGGTTGATTGAGATCGCTATCCTCACCCAGATAACCGGACTTCTATTCTGTGTGTTATCATCCATTCTCATTGTAGTACCGTACTTCACAGATACACAACTCTTCCGTAGAACTCCAGGAAAGTAAGCCCTCCATTCTATAGGTTCTGATGGTAATTTCATGAAAGTCCCATCGAAAATTGTTCTTTCGTATATTGTTATTAATTGCATACGCTGATGATGTAAATACATATAGGTGTAACCGTTTAACATTTATTTCCAGTTATGCTAAATTGTGGTGTCAGAGAAGTTTGTTTAATTTTTCGTGAACCAGGAAAGTTACATACAACCAATATTATTTGGCGGTCGTCATCCCAAAGTCTCTTCGGAGGGTGGTGAGGATGGAGATCGAGATCCGGGAGTTCAATATGATCTTTTCAGGAACCATGTACACGTTCAAAACCGGGGTTCTAGTCACGACCATTTGCCTTCTCGTTGCCGGAATTCATTTTACATCTGTGGAATTATACATCATCTTCGGTATCGGGGTCTATTGCGCTTTGTTACACATGTTTCTATTCGGATTTCTCTTTCGAATTCCTCAGAATGTGGAGGAAAGCATCAGCGCAAGCAAATTTTTTACCGGGATCATGAAGGCCAAGGAGAGCAATAGCCATTTTCGGGCATTGGGGAAAAGATTGAGAGCGGTGGGGAATTGTGGGATAAAGTCCGGTGATTTTGATTACTTCGGAAAAGACACCTTTCCCAATTTCTTTGGATTCGTCATTGCACAAGTTGCGAATGCGATCATCACGTTATCACAGTAGCTTAATAGCTGAATGTTGTGACTCTCGCTATACCAACCCTGAAGGGAAGGGCAAAAATTTTTGTTACATCGAAAAGTTGTTATATGGAACATTTAATATGTACACTACATATACGAAGGGCTTAAAAGTAAGGTACGTATAGAGAAAAAGTTGCTGTAAGGAGAGTTGTTATGGAGAAAGTCCACTGCAAGTGATTCTTATTTTTGTTTATTGTGGAGCAAGTACAAATGCAAACATGCAAAGTAAAGCTCGGTATATGAACTGTCTTTTGGATGGAAATGACAATTGTGAAATACAGATGCCGGAAATGACCCTTGCATGAACTTCGGAAATCTAAAGTTTTTGTATGATAGGTGCTGCAAACGAAATAATTTGTGTATAAAATATGTTTGTAATTATTATGTATGACGTGACCTAAATGTCAAGTACATGAAAAAATTAATGACCTAGTTTGGCTAAATTAAATGAGACCGAAAGTGTTGGATGAACTGTCCACTGGGTGTGTAAATAATATGCGTAGTAAATGCAAATTTTAAATATTTCGTGGAGCCAGTATTCATTCCGCCGTTGCTTGAAAGTAAGTTCAGAAAATGAATAAGCAAGCAAAAGTTAATGAAACATGGTCTACCAAACAAAACGCCTGAAATAATTGAAAACAATACTCGCGCCACTTGTCCCACAAAAATGTCAGTTACGCTCCAAAAGCAACGGCAAATTCTTCTTACACGAGCGGAAAATTTTCACGGCTGACGTATTACTAAAACGCAAAAAGGCAGATTACATAATAACGCCATTATTAACTTTGTATAGGCAAAAAACCTGTGGATTGTGTCACCATCGCGATCATGTTATGCAAGCATACATTTATTTAGTTGTAAGAAACTCCGCTGTGGCCTCAGCAATTGAGATATTAGGTACAGGAATTTGCAATAAGAGCAAATCGCCAATAAAAACATTGCAACACCACCATGTTATTCGCTACCAAAACATGCGCTTTCGCCTGCATTTCCCTGGAAATATTGTTGAAATGGGTATTGGCTATTCCAAAATCTGATCAAGAGTTGATTCTTCCCGCTGCATCTTTAATCAATGAGTATCAGCCATGCTACGTGCACCTCGTAATCAACGGTCATCATCCAAATTACAATTCCATCCAACTTCCCTACGAGAGTCACAGCGCCAGCGCACCCGCCAGGACAAAGTATGTGACAGGAAGAACAAGAAATGTGGAACAGTCACGTTTTGAAGTAATCAAGGATCGTGTGAGCCGGAAACCAGGATCTGCGATGGAACTGTGTGTCATTGGCACGATTCTTGAGCCACCTTCGATGAACATCTTAAAAAGAGCCTACATCTATACTTCCTGGTATGTCCGAGAGATCATCTGCGACTTTCATCTTAAAGCATGCCCAAGCTTTATCCCGACCATCATCCTATATTTTGATCAAGCAGAACCAAATTATGACCGGTGGTTTCGTTTATTTTTGAACCAAGTCCAAGATCACACCCAAAACCATCTGGTGTTTCAAGTTTCGTACAAATTTCGCAATTCACAGGGAGCTGATTACAACTATGTTACGTTTATCAGAGCAAAAAATAAGCAAGACAGAGATGAGCCTCCTTTGAGTAAAAATTCCCCTCAGTTACGAAATTTCGGCATCTGGGATGGCGTGAAAAAAATACATTGCAGCACTGCCACGGAATGTGTGAGCGCCATGCAGATATTACCATATTACGCGCATCATATGCTATCACTGAAATTTGTCATGTGGAATTGTGATTGGTCGTCTGATACTGGCATGCAAATGCAAGAAGATATTCAACTTCAAATGGGAAGAAAACGGAGGATGACTGACAACGCCGAACTGCGATTTTGGTCATATATGCGCACTAATTCTACCTTCTACCAAAAACGGGCTCAATTTGACCATTACGGAAGCTA
Source organism: Disparrhopalites patrizii (assembly GCA_034698585.1). NCBI lineage: Eukaryota > Metazoa > Arthropoda > Collembola > Symphypleona > Sminthuridae > Disparrhopalites > Disparrhopalites patrizii. The sequence continues at coordinate 16,256 of JAQGBT010003412.1, read as the reverse complement.
CCAAATAAATATCTGCAAATTACCAAAACCAAGCTGGGAATTCCGTTTTTCTTTTAACTTTCCCTCGAACATATATCACTTCAATTATTTTGGCTCTCTCCGCTTTATCACTAGCAACGGAGTTAGACGACCCGGACGGAATTTCAGCTCATACTTGTTGCCATTCGATGCAAGGGTGTGGCTGTGCATTCCGATGGCTATCATAGGCTTGGCTTGGACATATGCGCTCTACTATGGAGACAACGTAAAGGAAATTGTGTGTGAATTTTTGAAAGCCTTTTTCCCTTTATCCAATTATCTGTTGGAACAAGGGTTGTCAACGAAGGCTTTCCAGAGAACACAAGACAGCCATTCTACGAGAGCGCAAATTTGGAAATTTGCCCTTGTCACACCGTGGCTCATTGCTGGCGTCATCCTTTCCAATGCCTACAAGGGCATCATGAAATCCGAGTACAATGCGAATCTACCCGCGCATATGGATTGGACGAGAATTAAGGATTTGAGCGATAGCAATTTCACATTTTATTTCCCCTTGGGGATTCAGCAGACTAGAAATATGGATATAAGACATTTTGATTCAAAAACAAATGTTACTACGGTCTACGCAAATCAGGAACTCACGTGCTGGAGAACCTTAGAACAGGAAAGTACTTATTACAGGCCAGGAATCAACAAAGACTTCCAAGATACGATTCACAGTCATTTTTCGGATTCTCCATTTAGTCATGCCGTCACGTGGTATAGATGTACTCCGTCCGATTTCGACATTGGAGGTTTCAGAACACACTTTCGGCAGTCTGTAAAATTGAATTCCATTCGGAAACGATTCCAGTACATTTCCAACGGAGAAATTCCGGATCTCTTAAAAACTGACTTGAATCAAGGGAAGACGGCAATGGTAACTTTCCCGGAAGATTTCAATTACTACTGGAAGCTTGTGAATGATGCAATGGACAGAGACTGGTCACTCACGTTTCACCACAAGAAATATGCTGATAATTATTTAGGGAAGTATGAGTACATTACGATCAAAAGCAATTTGCAGTCACATTTCATGAAACCGGTTTTGAAGAGAATTCAGTTTCTCTTTAATGGCGGCGTACTCGGTCTGTGGCGCCGATGGGAAGAGTTTATACGTGAGAGGTGCTGGAAAACACCGCCTGTGACCCTGAAGACTGCCTTGTCATTGTCATTTAGCAACTCAGATATTGGGCACTTCTTCTACGGTGGTGCTCTTGGCTTGGCTCTGACGCTTTTTGTGTTTGTTGCGGAGATATTGTACGCTTTGGTTGCTATTTTGGCCAGTATTTTTGCTTACCAACGTTAGATATGGGGAAAATCTGCATGTTCCTCCCATACTAGTGCTCTGTTCACTTTTGCATACTATATGTGGATTTTATGCGTGTGAATCCGTGTATTGTACTGTACATAAATTATTGTTAGTAGCTATAGTGGATGGTAGAATAGAATCTCTTGAGTCATATATTTGGACCAAGTACATTGTATGTTATGTGTATGATTGTGTGCGATAGTCGTAGTCTGATGTGTTTTGCTTTGTCTCACAGGGTCAGTCGTTATTTGAATCTTGAATAAAGCACTTATTGTTCCAGTCGATTGTCTAGGAAGGCTTGACTTTTACTCATAATATAATAAATTATTGGTTAGCTTAAAAATTCCAATATGTGGGTGGTATTACAATAAATGTAGGAAAACCTTGACGATACTTTAATGCCGCCGTTTTTTCACCGACTAACTGCCAACTAAAACCGTTTTAGAGAGCCTCCTTGGGACTGCGATCAAAATCTATCCGTATGTGTCACTCACGCGAACAAATATATACCGAAATTTGGGCGCATATTTATATTTCATATCTCTATTTTAGCCTACTTAACGCATTCGCAAGCGTTAAAAATTTAGTTCGACGTTAATTTTGGCCAATTTAATCTGGCCGCCCATTTGTCATTGCATCTACGTGAGTCACCGTGAAACATTTGACATGTTATAAACTATGTATACATATCGTATGGTTGACGAAAAACGCAACCGGCTCTATTGCCTGTAGCTTCGCCACATAACATCGTTGACAAGAGATCTTGCTATAATTGTAATGCTAAGAAGTCAAGCTTTCAGAATTGGTACTCATTGCTATTATGTTCCTTCCCGTTAAAACAATACATAAGGGGAAAAGCGCGCAAAAAATCCCATGTTAAAGATACGAACGGTGATGAGGCACTATAGCCACAGCACAGCCCACGGAGAAGCGGGTTTCTGTACTTTTCAGGATTAACCAAGTGAGGCCCTAGCGACAATTAAAAGGACATCAACATATTTTCATTTTTCAAACTTTTTAAAAAAAATTTGTAATTTTTAAAAGAATTAAACAATTTTTTTTCAATTAAAAAAATTGTTTTTAATTTATTTTAAAGTTTTTAAAAAAAAATTAATTAAAAAAAATGTTTTTAATTTTTTTAAAAAAAGGAACTGTTTTTACCTTTTTTTTTAAAGGGAAGTTTTCTTAAAGAACTTTTACAGGAGGTTTGACACCTGAAAAGTTGATTTTATACTCCGAAATCACAAAACTGGAATCAAAGCACTTGTAAAATGCTTTTCTTGTCCAACTTCGTTGCTCTTTAGTCAGGGTCATTGTTAAAGGTAACAATAACAATTCGTAATATCCCGCCAAAATTCCGCGTTTCCCTCCATGTATTTTTTTAACGGGAAGGAGTATAATGGCAATGAGCGCCCATTCTGAAAGCTTGACTTCGTAGCATTAAAATGATAGCATGATCTCTTGTCTACGATGTGATGTGGCGAAGCTATAGACAAAAGAGCCCGTTGCGTTTTTCGTCAACCATAAGGTATAATTATGCATAGTGCAATTACGAGATACCAATTTTTAGTATCTCGTAGAACCAGGAATCATTCCGCCATAGTTTATAAGTAAGGTCAGAAAATCAATGAATAAACCAAAGTTAATGAAATATGGTATGCCAAGCAAAACGTCTGAAATAATTGAAAAAAAATACTTGCGCCACTTGTGCCAATAAAAGTGTCAGTTATGCTCCAAAAGCAATAGAAAAATATTCTTGCACAAGTGGAACATATTCACGGTTGACATGATTATAAATCGGAAAAAGGCGGATTACAGAATACAGCCATTATAAACTTTGTAGGCAAAAAACCTGTGGATTATATCACCATCGCCAGCACTTTCATGCAATCATAAATGCTCTTATGTAGTTGTGAAAAACTGGGCTGTGGCTTCGCCAATGCAGATATGGGCACAGGCATTTTCACTATTTTCGCAGCAGAGAAAATCGTCAATAACAACGTTGCAACACCGCCATGTTACTCGCCACCAAAAATTGTGCCTTCGCCTGCATTTTCCTGTGTATATTGTCGAAATGGGCATTGGCTATTCCCAAATTAGATCAGGAGTTAATTCTTCCCGTTGCATCTCTAATCAATCGTTACCAGTCGTGCTACGTGCAACTCGTTATCAACGATCACCATCCAAATTACAATTCCATGGAACTTCCCTACGAGAGTCACACCGCCGGCACACCCGGCCGGACAAAGCATACTGGAAGAATGGGAACTCACGAGCAGAAAATCTTTCAATTAACCAAGGATCGCTTGAGCAGGAAACAAGGTTCTCTGATCCAACTGTGTATCATAGGCGCGATTATCGAGGCACCTTCAAAGAAAAACTCACCAAATGCCTACATATATAGTACCTGGTGCATCCGAGAGATTTTCTGCGACTTTCATCAAAAAGTCTGCCCAAGCTTCTTCCCGACCACCATCCTATATTTCGAATCAGGACAGCCAAACTATGACCGGTGGTTTGGAATATTTTTGGACCAAGTACGACATCACATCCGAACCTATCTGGTGTTTCAAATTTCGTACAAATTTCGCAATTCACAGAGAGTTGATTACAATTATGTTACATTTATCAGAGGAGATTATGGGCCAACAAGTTTGCCCAATAATTCCAGTCATATCCGATATGTCTGGAAATGGGATGTGGAACAAAAAATACTTTGCGGCACAGCCACGGAATGTGCTGGCGCCATGCGCATATTACCATATTACGTGCATGAAATGCGACCACAGAAATTTGTCATGAGCAATTGTGATTGGTCATTTGATACTGGCATGCAAATGTCCGAAAATATTGAACTTCAAATGCGAAGGAAGTGGAGCATGATTGACAGCGCCGAACTGCGATTTTGGTCATATATGCGCACTAATTCTACCTTCTACCAACCAAATTATTGGTTTAACCATTACGGAAGCTATAAAATAAATATCTGCAATTTGCAAAAACTCAGCTTTGAATTCCGTAATACTTTTAACTTTCCCTTGAATCTGTATCACTTCAACTATTTCAGCTCTCTACGATTTATCACCAGCAACGGAGTGAGACGCGCAGGACGGAATTTCAGCTCATACTTGTTGCCATTCGATGCAAGGGTGTGGCTGTGCATTCCGACGGCTATCATAGGCTTGGCTTGGACATATGCGCTCTACTATGGAGATAACATAAAGGAAATTGTGTGTGAATTTTTGAAAGCCTTTTTCTCTTTATCCAATTATCTGTTGGAAAAAGGGTTGTCAACGAAGGCTTTCCAGAGAATACAAGACAGCCATTCTACGAGAGCGCAAATTTGGAAATTTGCCCTTGCCACACCGTGGCTCATTGCTGGCGTCATCCTTTCCAATGCGTACAAGGGCATCATGAAATCCGAGTACACTGCGAATCTACCCGCGCATATGGATTGGACGAGAATTAAGGATTTGAGCGATAGCAATTTCACATTTTATTTCCCGTTGGGAATTCAGCAGACTAGAAATACGGATATAAGACATTTTGATTCAAAAACAAATGTTATTACGGTCTACGCAAATCAGGAACTCACGTGCTGGAGAACCGTAGAACAGGAAAGTACTTATTACAGGCCAGGAATCATCAAATACTTCCAAGATACCATTCACAGTCATTTTTCGGATTCTCCATACAGTCATGCAATCACCTGGTATCGATCCACTCCGTCAGATTTCGACCGGGGAGATTTCACAACATTCCTCCGTCAGTCAGTAGAATTGAATTCCATTTGGAAAGCATTCCAGTACATTTCCAGCGGCGAAATTCCGGATATCTTAAATACTGATTTGAATCAAGGGAAGACGGCAATGGTAACTTTCCCGGAAGATTTTAATTACTACTGGAAGCTAGTAAATGATGCAATGGATAGAGATCGCTCACTTACATTTTACCACAACAAATATGCGGATAATTATTTTGGGAATTATGAGTACATTACGATCAAAAGTGATTTGCAGCCAGATTTCATGAAACCAGTTTTGAAGAGAATTCAGTTTCTCTTTATTGGCGGCGTACTGTGTCTGTGGCGCCGATGGGAAGAGTTGACGCGCGAGAGGTGTTGGAAATCACCGCCTGTGACTCTGAAGCCTGTCCTGTCATTGTCATTTAGCAACTCAGATATTGGACTTATCTTCGCTGCTGGTGCTCTCGGCTTAGCTCTGGCGCTCTTTGTGTTTGTTGCGGAGATATTTTATGTTCTTGTTGCTATTTTGGCCAGTATTAATGCTTACAAACGTTAGATACTGCAAGGGAAAATCTAAATGTTTCGCCATTATCAGTGCTTTGTCAACTTGTGCATACTATCATACTGTGTGTGTATTTGTTGCGTGTAAATCCTTGTATTGTACTGTACATATACATTCCTTATTGTTAGTAGCTAATTGATGGTTAGACACTCTTTATAGTTATGTGTTTCGACCAAGTACATTGTACCTATATGCATATGTACTATATATGGATAATGGTGTGCAAGTGTCAAAGTCTGAGGTCATGCAAACATCCAATTATTTTTGGCGCCAAATTCAAATTCATGCTAGAGAACGGCCAACTGCAAGTGCACTTTTCCATTTAAACTCATCAGTCAAATTTCCGTTATCAAATTTAAATTTTTCCCCCGGAGAATAGTTTCCACCGGAATCTATGTATTGCTTTAACAGTAATTGCTTTGACAATTGCTGTTTTGTTTTCAGTCAAAACAAATGGTTAACTTTGTAGAAAATGAAGCACGATGAATTTTGCACATGTTTCCAAATGTGACATATTTTCTGTTCCAAAAGGTGACACAATGTATGTGTTTCTCATCCCCTACGCGATGTATGTATTTATTGTTACTAGCATTTAACATTGTAGTAAGACCTACGACAAAGATAAAGCCAGGGGAACCACATAATTACTCAGTCATAAATTACTGAAGCTGTGTGATAAAACAATTGTTGTATTTTGGTTGTGCAAGTATTCATTTCTAGCTTTGAATTTTATGTTTTGAAGACCTTCAAATTGAACCATTCTACATTATAAGAATTTTTGCAAGTACAGAAACTACTACAGAATATACATGAGTCATAATAATGTGAACACGTATTCACTTCACCAACTCTCAATCAATTAAAAATCACCAACTGCCACCTTTAGGCAAATCGACGTTTTTGACAATCCAAATATTTTAATTTATTGCTCTGCAATACACAGCATCGTTGTTGAAAATCATATAAACTTGTAAATGACATTCCAGTGCATTGGAATTTGAAAATAAATAAAAACTCTCATTCGCAGATTTTGAGAAAAATGAATTTGTTTCGAAACTGCGTCACCTGTAGGCGCACTCTCCCTATACTACAAACTGACCATATCATAATATATACTTATTTTATCACTGCAATTTAGTCGATTCTCGGTTCCCCTTAAATCCGCAAAATGTCCCTTTTATAGCGGATAACAGTTGTAGAGAACAGAAATTTCCATGTTAAAAATTGGAAACACGTTTCGAGGAAGCCATTTCCTGCCGCCGTTATTGAGAGGAAACCGTTATAAGGAAGCCCGTTATATGTATTGACGAAACTTTTTGCCTCCATGTTATCACTTTCTCTGGTTATAGAGAGAGAGTCTACTGTACTGTTTAAACTGGGTTAGCACGGGATTGAATGGAAATACGAGATCGCGAGTTCAGCTCGCAAGAACAAATTGGAATATAATTTAAAATTGCTGGAAATGTAATGTTAAAAGGGAAAACCGCAACATTCAAAGAGACTTTGAAACTTTAATTAAACAAATTTTCCTTAAATTGGCCGTCCAACGTAGGACAAAGCCTTGCAGACACACATTCAAAAGCATTTCCACATCTATAGGATAGAAATGTAAACATGTTTTATGACTATTAGCGCGATTTAGAAGTCATTAAATATGCAGATAACGAACAACACAAGAGGACAACCTCACAAAAAATCTTCGAAAGAACAATGTTTAATTTCATGAATCTATAGATTTCTGTGCTAAGAATAGGCCCACTGACTCCTGCGTCACAATTTCCGCCGCCGTGAGCTGGAATTGGTAGTCAAAGAATCCAAAGGGACCATTTTGCACGGCGGTTGGGCGGCAACCCTTTAGATATTTAACGAACCACAAGGGTGGATGAGCATCCCCAGCCCACGTTCGAAGGGTTTCCTTGGATATCTCGTTGTTCTTGGCGAATTGAGTCGTAAACACCTTGAATACCATCCCCGTTGTAAACAAACTGAAGGCCGGCTTGATGGAGAATGAGGTGAGCATGTTGACTAAAGTCAGGATTAGCGTAATAATGGCGAAGACAGCAAAGGTGCATAATGTCCAACGCAAGTTATTGTTCGACTCTTGATTCAGAAGACGGAGCACGGTGTAGGAATGAATTTTCCCTCTCGTAGGAATCCGATCATTTCCTTTCATCAAGGCCCTGTTTCACAAAGAGAACATTGACGGTGAATTACATAATTTGGTCATCTTCACGCGCTCTTAATTTCTAATGTGAGCAACTCCACAAGTTCAACAATTCATGCTGTATTCTTAAAAACATTATACCCCCGTACAAAAATCTTTAATTGAAAATTTGTGCATTTCTGAATTCTGGATTTGATCATTTTATGCGTTTAGACCGTATAGAAATGATCAAATTATGTAAATACTTCAGTTGCTGAACTTCTCTATGTACAGTGGTCTCTCGTCATCTCAACCCTGAAGGGAATAGCAAAAATGGTTGTTATAAGGAGAGTTGTGATAGAAAGAGTACAGTGGAGTCTCTCTGTATAGCAACTCTGAAGGGAAGAGACAAAATGATTGTTACTGGAAAATGTTATATATGGTCGACTCTCGCTATAGCAACTCCGGTGGGAAGGGCAAAAATGGTTGTTATACGGAAAAGTTGCTATAAGGAACATTTAATTTGTATACTACATATACGAAGGGCTACAAAATAAAACTGTGATAGAGGAAAAGTTGTTATAAGGAGATTTTTCATAGAGAGAGTCCACTGTATATAGAACCTAAAATATGTACGTCACCTGTTCAAATGGCGGGAAAAATAACGTTGTCATATAGAAATGTTGGTATAAAGAGACTTGTTATAGAGAGACTCCACTGTTCAGTGGATTCTTTATAACAACCCTGATAGGAAGGGCGCAAATGATTGTAACAGATGTTTTATGGAAAGAAATATATGGATCTTATGTTTACGAGGGGCTGAAAAATAAAGTTTGTTACAGAGAAAAAGTCGTTATAAGGAGAATTGTTATAGAGAGAGTCCACTGTACACGAAACGTATTTGTACATGAAATTGATTTCGTGGAAATGCAATATTGAATTGACATACAGTCGACTCTCGCTATAGCGAAAAACTGTGAACAGACATTTCTATGTTAACAAATGGAGAAAGTTTTTGAGGTGAGCATTTTTTGCTGCTGTTATAACGAGAGTACTGTTATACAGTGGACTATTATAGAGAGAGTCGAATGTATGATGTTCATGTATAAATTGCGCTGTACAGTGTACATGAATGCTAGTTGTACATGACATTGAAGTTGACGCGGTCAACTTGTACATGTCCACGCGAGGAGGACTGGCCCTTACCGTAAATATCGCTGTAGCGTTCGCTCATGCACGAATATAGCCGTCAAAAGCCAAAGCTTGGTAAGATGAAAGACGAAACGAGCATAAATTTGATAAGTGTGCAGAATCGCCCGGAGCCACGGTTGGGTTGCCATGGACGATAGATGTTGCCGCTCATCTGGATTCGCCAGTATATGTTTCATTATCACTATTGGCATGATAGCACCAAGTGTCAAGAGAAATGTGAGGATTCTCCCCATCCGCAGGACCTCCTTTTTGTCCATGTAAATTCTGCACCACCACATCTGCCGGCCTAGACGGAGCATACAGTTTGAAAAATGTCTGTGGTTATCCCACTGTCGCCAGAGTTGAATGCAGACGATAGAATCCATAATTGCTAGTTGTAGGGGATCCTTGTATAACGTGTCCTCTCTCACTGTGAGTTTCTGCTGCAAGGTGAGGACGATATAGCGGAGGAGAAGGAAAATGGCTTGGGAGATGGCCACGATCTGATGGGTCGCTCTGGCGATTTTCCCCCAAACGGATTTTTCCTCCAGAATCTCCTCCGACTTGTTTTTGACGCGGAATGGTAGGACGCCCAAATAGGACAGAAAGGATGTGAGTAGAAGAAGAATTTTGTTGCTGGAATACATTTTTGTTCAAAATATGCTTCACTTTAGATTATTCCACTAATTCAATTGTATAGGAGAATTTTCCACAAACATTTTCGGGTGTGATTGCAGAGAAAGTCGGAGTTGAATTCTGAGTGCCAAGAACAAAGTGCGACTCAGGGGGAAAATATGGGAAATACACCCGGCTAAAATGCTGGTGTTGATTGACATCGAGGCGGTGTGGAATGCCGAAGGTACTTCTTCAAGCCGTTTTAATCAGAGAAAGAAATTTGTGTGTCCCTGAAACCCGCAGTAGGGCTTTGCGAAATTCAAGTTGAGTTTAAATTGAGGCGTAAACTGGTATACTTGACAAATGCTAAATTTTACCGTTTCGAAAGTGCAATAAGTACACACATTTGTGTAAAACTATTTAATGGACAATTAGTGACAGTCAAATTATGATTTATTTTGTCAAATTGTTTTTATAAAACCATCAGCAAGATCGTTTCTAAACTTTTTTGTTTTTTAATATTTCAAACTTTGGATTTTCGAATTACAGTTTCTCTAAATTTCGTACTTTTAGGTAAATTTTTAATGCATATTGAAGTCACACTTTTGATTCGAATTTTTGTCAAATTTTCCGTGTACACTTTAGCCAAATTTTGTATGCCTATTTTAGTCATTTTAGTTTGCCAATTTTGTTTTGAAAATTTCAATCTAGAAAATTTTCAAACCATAAAAATATTTGTCACATTTTTATGTAAATTTTATTTAGATATTTCATGCAAATTTTAAAAATTCGACAATTTTGATCAATTACACAAATTCTTTAAAAAGACATTCAGAAATGCTGAAGCTAAAAAATGTGACTGTCCTTTGTACATAAATCAATTATAGTGGAGTCTCTATAACAAGTCTCTTTATACCATTATTTCTATATAACAACATTATTTGTTCCGCCCTTCGTACATGTAAAGTTTTTAGTACATATTTTATGCTCTATATAACAACATTTCCCAGTAACAATAGTTTTTCTTCTTCCCTTCAGTGTTGTTGTAAAGAGATTCCATTATATGGGATTGCGAAATGGCGTAAAAAGTTAAATAGGTACTTCCATACGGCAATTCGCACTTGAACATGCGGAGAAATGCTGAAACAATTAGGTTTACAATAGCGTTGTTCCTGGCGTTTAATTGCTTTTTCGCGTGTTGGAAAGCCAATTCCCGGGAAAGTGGTAGGATGCTCTAATGGAATATTTAATAACTTTTAATTAGGACTGTTGTCCTTCCTCCAGAAAGATACCGTGGGTTGTGGACGTAACCTTCAACGCATACAGTGGAGTCTCTATATAACAACTCTGAAGGGAAGGGCGGAAAATATTGTTACAGAGAAAAGTTGCTATATGTATAAAGCGTAAAATATGTACATGATATGTACGAAGGGCGGAAAAAATAATACTGTTATATAAAAGGTATAAAGTGGTATAAAGAGACTCCACTGTATGTGTATTCTGCAAGTACAATCAGAATTCTTGTGGAATGAAATATTTCCACATACAACAAAAACATGATTGTTTTAACACGAAAAAGCCTATTTTACAAGGAATGACATCCGAAAAAATATAAATTAAAATTAAATTACGCGTTTTTCCTAATTATGAATGCAAATTTAAATTTCCGATATCTAAAATATAAATTCTAATTCCAATGCAATTTTATTCAAATATTCAGACATACGAATACGTATTTAAATACATTTGGAATACTTTAAAAAAGTCATTTGTAATGCAATCTGGGATAATTTGTGGCTGAAAATAAACGCAAAATGAATACACAAAATCATAGTTTTTTCATCATTTTTCCACAATCGATGCTTTCACGGTCGAAATAGCTATATTACTGCCAACTGAAAAACTCATCGTTACAATACCTTGATTTTGCCAAAAAAAAAAACTTGTTCGAAGGCGGGAATTAGCAACATAATCAAGGAATTTTCGAATATCAATAAAGTATCGGAATCCAAATGTCAACTTTTGAATACGAATTTGAATTTTGAATGCATTTGTAATTATAAATTCCAATTAAAATATTTTTCTGACAAAAATATGGATACTAATTCCGATTAAAATGCCGAAAAATATGAATATAATTCCGATTTGAATTCCGATTCGGATGTCATGCCTTGCTATTTTATATGAATTTTCTTTCTGTATAGATATTATTTAGGTGAAAAGGATTAGCTTAAAAACAACATAATACATATGTATTGCATACACACGAGGAAATTTGAAATGGACAATCCTTACATGAAGGTATCTATACGAAATTAAGTCTTGTGAGCAACGAACAAAGTGACAGCACTATTGATGACAATGTCTAAGAGCGTGAGCAGAACGCCATGATCAATGAAGCCGAAAGCCCCATTCCGTGTCCGGAGGGGCTGGCAGCTTTGGAGGAAGCGCCGAAACCAGCCGGAATTCCCTGGGTCCTTCCCCCATGCCTTGAGGACTTCCATGGAGTGCGTGTTCGTCTTGGAGAGGGCGGAGATGGAGGATTTGAGGATATTGAACATGGCCATGGCTGCAATGGGGGCTTTCGCACCATGCACCGTCACAGCCTGGACGAGATTGAGGGTGAGGATGGACGTGCAGAGCGTGATGATGATGCAGGTCAGCTCCGACACCAGGAAGTTGTACTCTTTCTGCAGAACTTCCAATTGAATGTAGGACCTTGCTATAATGGATTCCCGGTATGGCGAAGACTTCACGGCACTCATAGACCTGCCATAATTTTAAATGTTGGAATGAATTTTCGCTAACTGGTTGTTAAATTTTTTCTGATGCTTAACTATAACATTTTACTCCATCCACTGGAGTATATAGTGTTGCTACAAATTGCTTGCTCCTAAATTTGCGAGGATAAAGAAGTTATCAATTTGTGCTGAAGAAGTACCATTGTAAAGTGATTATGTAGATTGTGTGCCAATATCAGCAGCGTTTAGCAATGACTTTATTGGTAAAGTGACAACCAGAGAAATATAAACCGAAAATTTGCTAATGTAAGCAAATCTATACAAAATTAAAATTTAATCCGAAAAATGGGTACAGAATACTTCCCTGCGAAATGGGTACTTCACTAATGTAATTACATGTATACGTATGCGTGCAAAAATAGGCAATAATTTGTATATATTCGATTGTACATAATATAGTACGGTCGATCCTCGCTATAACAGCACCTTATAAAGCATCAAATTCCTCTTGTTATAACGAAAAACTGTTATAGAGAACAGACATTTCTATGTTAACAAATGGAGATAGTTTTTTAGGGGAGCATTTTTTTCTGCTGTTATAACGAGAGTACTTTTATACAGGGGACTGTTATAGAGAGAGTCGACTGTATGCATGATGTAACCTGCTTGAACGCTGCAATTTGTGAACAATTTTTGTTATGCTATATGTGAACAATTTTTGCGATGCAATTTGTGAATAGTTCTTATTATGTATTATGCGAACAATATTTGTTGTGCAATTACAATTTTTGTGGTGCAATTCGTGATCTTAATTTGTGGTGAAATTTGTGTGTGCAATTTATGATTTTCCGACTACTTCAATTGTATAAATGCAGTCGACACTCGCTATAAAAGCACCCAATGAAGCATCAAATTTTGCTTGTTATATCGAAAAACTGTTATAGAGAACAGACATTTTTATGTTAGCAATTGTAGAAAGTTTTTGAGGGGAGCATTTTTTGCGGGTGCTATAGCAAGAGTACTGTTATAGAGAAAGTCGACTGTATGTGCTAAATAATTGCGGTTCAATTTATTACCGAATCTATTTACAACGATGTACTGACGCAAGCATCGTGAATTTTTGTTAAATATACTTGATAAGCTTGGTCCTGAAAATTTGGAGGAACATCTGTTGTCGCGATGGATTGCGCCGGAACAGATTATCATCAATTTGTGAGATTGATTGCGTAGACATAACCTTAAAAAGCAGACTAACGTTTAAATGTTTTTGAAAAACTTGCCGAAAGAAGTTAATGACTGTCGCAGAGAAGAAGATGATCATGGCGGCAAAGACGGAGCTGACCTGGAATTCGAAAACCCACATGAAAGTGTGGAGAGCTGCCACCGGGATTTTCCTCACCCCGTGAGACATGGCAGGGAAGTAATAAAACAAATGGAATTCAAATTTGGGGCGCACAGCCAGTCTCAAGCAATTTGCAAGCACCAGGAGAAACTGGAAAAGGATGCAGCCGAGGCGCAAGGATTTGCAAGTCCTCTTCTCTTCGATGGGATCCAGCGTTCCTGTGAATTTCCCGGATGGGCAAATATAAATTATTATAATAAATACAAGATAATAAATAAATATAATAAATAATCCTAATAAATAAATATAACAAATAATCATAATAAATAAAGATATAATAAATAAACATAATAAATACAGATATAATAAATAAAAGAATGAATATAAATTATTGGATTAAAATGAATGCAAAATTTTTGTGTTTCCAAACAAAATGTTACCTTTGCTATTCATAAAAATGAGCCGATTCAGATACACACGAAAGTCCTCGGGGCGTCGAAAATACTTTTGGAAGGTGGACCAGGCTACAATGAAGCCGACGACATAGCCCTGGCGGTTGATCCTCTGGCCCTGCGTCAATGTTTGGCTGTGCACCAACTGCGCAAATTTAGTCATCACAAGGACAGTGTATGCCGATATGAGTGTGAATACAACAAAGCATCGGATCTGTTTCGTGGACTTGGATGATGTTGGTAAGAATCGGTATTGGGTCCAATCCGTTGAGAAAGGAAGGAAACCGACTTTGGAGGAAAACGTCATAATACGAAGGAAAAGCTTGACGGACTTTGCCGGATATCCCTCTAACCGTTCATCCATTTTTGGCAGTCAAAAAAACTTTCTCTTTAAAATTCTCTCTTTCAAAAACTAAAAGAAAAGACGTTACACGATTTTGGAGGTTAAGAGTGGATTCCCAGAGCGACGATTTGGAAATGAAGTGTACCGAGGATATTTGGTGGGTTGAAATAAAAACTCTGATTCAGTAACGGTTTTGTATCGTTTTCCAGTATGATGTGGAGGTAAAAGGGAAATCGGCGAATTAGCTCCAATTTCATCTGACTCAAACTATAGTTGATACGATTTTGTCTGGCGTAGGCATGTATTTTCCTCAACTGTACAAATTTATTCTCTGGCCTATTATCCGTGTACAATGTGTCCAATTGTGTTCAGGTTTCTCTACTATACACATACATACACAAACATATGATATGCTCCCGCAATAGTTATTTTAAAGCCTTTGCCACTTTATTGATGTCCAACAATATTTGCAACCAAATTCTACCTTGGCGAACAAATTCATTCTGTATGGTTAATTAATTTCTAAAGTAATTCTTATTTTTCTAGTATAAGTTATAAAGTTATAATTTAGTTATTAATATGGAGACGAATTTCAACGCAACAACAATCCACTGCAAACTACAATGACAAACAGACTATGTACTTTCATTTTTTAAAAGTGGCAAAATTAAAAAATGTATCTGATGACAGTGAAGACTTACAAAATTTGTGCTTTAATTTGCACTTAATGGCGCCACCTTCTTCAAAATTACGCAATTTTCCGCTAAAGTTCAAAGTAACAGAATGGTTAGTTGTAAACGTTCTAGCAATTTGCAGCGAAAACGTATGCAAACACTAAAATTTTTGCGGGATTCGCCGGATACATTTTATAAAATTTGTAGGGTATAAACTTTGATCTTTTCCTATGTTTACAGCTGCGGGGTTTTTGTTGGTGAGAGGCGCGAAATTCGTTTGGACACTCTGTCACTGTGTAAATATGATACACGCAGTGCCTGTAGGGTTAATTGGTCCTTTTTCGCCCACCTCCATTGCTTCCAAACGTGTACAGGAAAAAAGGAGATAAGCTCAGAAGTGTAGCATTTTGTCGTTTATAATTGTTAATTTTTAAAAGCTCTTCGTAAAAGTAAAAAACAAGTTTTACCCACGCTCGTATGTATGACGTGTCTCCTCCAATTGCCGAATTGGGTAACCTTTTTTCTTTCAAATTATTTCCCATCAAATTTTCCCACCGTAATTGTAACTTCCAGTGAATAAATGGCCCCTACACAATGTACAGACAATTATCTCTCCGCTCTGCGCAATTTACTCCGAAAGACAATTGTCTTGTGCAATGTTCATGTGCACAGCCTTATAGCTATACATACATACGCAATTTTGGAAATGGTGATAATCATAGTCAGGAACAAATTTCAACGTAGATGATGTTGCTCGTTTCCGTCGGCACAACGATTTGAAATAAATTCGCCCATCTTACGTACATCTTCCATTTTTTGTCGTTGGCGAAATTTACTGCCCATTTATTATCGGAATGGAGTGGGAGTTCTGGGCACGTTGTGTTTATACTCCGATATAACGTATGGTCTGACAGAGTGTTTCCCTTTATTCTCTCGGTTTGTGTATTTTCATCGAGCGGCTAAATACGTTTTCGATACACTCAAGAAAGACCATTACTGGGGAACAAACCAGGGAATATTTGTCCTACACACGGTTTTTAAGTACTGTAGGGACTACTAATATTTGGCTCACAAAAGTCTCTACATAAATAAATATGAATAGATGCAATTGATTATGA
>JAQGBT010003411.1:0-19719 GCA_034698585.1 Disparrhopalites patrizii | reverse complement strand
TTTTCCTGGTGACCATTGGTTGCTTGTAAAAATGAATTGTGACCTCCAGTTGAAAAAGTTTGCTCACCGCTGATGTAAAGCATATTAATAGTTATATTTGCATCAATATCTCAATACACCGTCTATCACAAGAAAGGAAATCCCCATGTGTTCATCCTGCAATTACAATGGACATACAGCATAACAGTATATTATCGCAGTAGATATACATACAATAAAGCATTATTCGTAAGAGTATTATTCTCGTGGAGTGGCAATGCTTTAAATTTTAGTGCTAGATCCGCAATAAAATAGTACACAAAATCATGCTTTGCGCTTGGGTCGTGGCTTTTAGCTTATTTACCAGCATGGTGTGATCTACATATTATGTTCCTAAACAAGGACAATATTTAAGTTTCGCCCAACACCAGCACGTATGCGCCAAAGTGCCAATATAAAGGTCAAAGTCAGGCTTCCCAAGAATTGGACAATACTATGGCGACAGTGTTCAATACTTGTCTTTGTCGGGAGGTATTAAACATGAAGAATTAGCATGATTGAAAAGATACTAAGATACACTACATTATGTGTATAAATCAAGATATCACTTTAAAACAACTTGTCAGAAGACAATTTAAAAATTTATTTCCAAAAGCAAGTACATAAGTATTTAAGTTTCCACTGGAAACTATGACATTAAGGAAGAATTTTTCAGCTATATCATAAATCGCTTGACCTCCACACGAATCGGCTATGGATCATGACTCAGGAGATGGCTTCCGATTTGTCGTCTAGATGCGCCGGGTATAGCTACATATGTATGTAAAGGTAAATTATTGAGGATTTGCTCCCCAGCTACATCTCCAGCACCTCAGTAGGTGGAATCAAAACAGTCGGCCTCATCCAAAATCTTGAGTTTGGAAAGAGTTCTCGTCCAAATAAAACGATCATCACATTGCCCAATTACGCCCAATCAATAAGAGATCTTTCCAGCTACACCTATTCAATAAAATTCTGTACAGAAAGCAGGTATAATTTAGCCAATTATCATGTTTGTATACCATCTATTGGTATACATATAATACTGATATCATCTATATATGCGTGCATAATGCTGGGTCAAATGAGGCTACTGAATTTCAATATCAAACTCCCCCTCAGGGATTTACATGTTTAATGACGCAATCCGTCATCAGTAAAAGGTACTTCCAGTGTTGCATTCACTTGCATCTGTTCCGGATGTAAGGTATTTGCAATGGAACATCTCGGACCAGCTGCTTTACTAGCTTCCACAAGTTTATTTCGTCGTCGATTCACATTTTTCTCGTGGAGCCGTCGGATGTCCATCAACTCTTTCATTTCCTCCTTTTCCTCTTCAGATTGATTCAGCCGGAGCACGAGTGCTCGTACGCCATTGGCCATGGGCTGACTGTACAGACCTTGCCTGGAATACCTTTCCTTTGGGCTCACTCCTCGTTCCACCACCAGAACAATACGCGCCCACTGTTCGTTTATTTTCCCCAGAAATATCATATATGATTAATTTCATCATAATTTGTTTTTATTAATATTTGTCTGCAAGGAGAAATGATTGCTTTCCAACAAAAAATCACTCCATAATATTTAGTATTAATTGTATAAAACAGAGAAATGAAAAAAAAAATTGAGCACCTGTCTCTGCCACTCGTTTTTAGTTTCCGCGATTTTTGTGTACGTGTTACCCATCATGGCAATCAACATGTTGATGAGCAAGATTGCCACAATGGCCATGTATCCAACGAAGAGAAACTGCATTACAAACATTGTTTACGTTAATTAGACGCTGTGCTACATCTACTGCCGAGTTCCAGATGTCTCCCGTAAGTTATAGAGGCACGAAAATAAATGTGTTTATATTTACCACCGAGAATTGGAAACATAAAATGTACATAAACGTATAGCAAATGAATATGTGGACATTTGCATTCAGACAAAATGTGGGGATACAACATTGTATGGACATACCTTGGCAATAACCTCATGATCAGTTTGCGGAAATGCCTCAAAGGTAGTATCAAAGGACGACAAGGACATCATAAACATATTAATTACAGACTCCGCCGGGGTTGCCATTGGATTCTCCGTCCAGCCGCCTCCGTCCGCCCTCTTGGGCTTGTAGGAGAGGAAGATAATGTAGAAGCCTTGGGAGAATCCCATCACAAACACCAAGTAAATGATGACGAAACGCAGTAAATCTCCAGAAAGCATCCGATAGATCATCACCACGAAAGGCCCCACCGTTTTGAACCTGCACATCACTTGTTCCATTACAATTGCTTATGCACATCGAAATCCAAAGTCTATATTTGGAGCAAAAGCAACTAAAAAAACTAAAAAAAACTAAAAAAAACTGATAAATCTGAAAAATTTCGAAATAAACCTGGTCAGTTTGTAAGAAAATCCCCGCACAGCGTACAGGGGTATGACATAACGTATTAAATATTTGTGTAAAATTACCCTCGACAGAAGAAGAGAAAGTAAGGCGCCGTGGTGAGCATCACAATGATGGCGACGACATCCTCAATTGCTGGGACGCAAATGAGTCTAAGGAAGGCCATGATAATAACGAGGATGCAGGAGATGAGGAACATGACTCGAGAGGGAGCCGTGGCAAGATTCTCGAAAAACATGGAAGCACCCAAAAAATTGCATTCCCTCCCCGCTCCCAGGAGATACGATATAGCACCCAACAACATCAACACCTCAAAACAGGCCCGAATCCAATCCTTGGTCGTGACAATTTTGAGGAAACAATATCCGGAGTCCGTGGTCAAGCCCGAATTCAAAGGATCACTGAAATTGCTAATCAAGTCATTGAATGCAGATGAATTGAGCATCAAACTGAAGTTGCCGTCATCGAGCAGAACCTCCGTCAAATTCCCGAGGGGGAAAGCAATCAAAGCCCCCGTATTGCCATCCCCTGAAAGCATTCGGGTTTGATTGAAGGCCCCCGTAAAGTTGGACCCTCCCCCCCCTCCCCCATGGGAATGAATCGGTCGGAAGACAAATGCCGTGATGGAGACGAGGAAATAGGCAGCAAAGCAAATAAATTGTCGGTAAAAACGGAATTTCACAAATGCATTCCATTTCGCGTGAAGTAAGTCAATCACGGGACCTTCCATCAGCTCCAGATGCATGGCCGTCTCTCCAAATACGATCAGGTTGAGGGCGGACTCCTTCTGGATCTGTCCCGTCTGGGTATCAATTGTGTCCAGCTGGGTCAAAGGGTATGCCGCACACGTGATTCTCCCGATCTGCCAGTAGATCTCCCGCTCAATGTTGATGATGTGGAAGAATAACTCTTTGATGGCCAGTTTGGCCGCCAACGTCAGAGGAGTGAGATTCAAATTGTTTTTTATCCCTAAATCCGCTCCCAGCTCATACGCCATGTTGAAGGAATTCTGGAAAAAGGTTTACAATATGTATTGATAGTACTTTTTTTCGAATCAGAAAATACTACCTCACAACAAGGTAGCAAAAGAAAGCGAAGCGAAGGGGAGAAGAATCGAACTAACGATTTTGTTATGTATGACGAGGAGATGAAGCACTGTATTGCCATTTGTATCTTGCGCATTTGGATCCGCGCCCCTCGCCAGAATTAAACGGTAGCACTCCTCCTGGCCGAGGCAGGCGGCAAAGGAAGCGGGATATTCACCCCAGTACACGTACCTTGAAGGACAAATTTGTAATCAGTTTAAATCATCCTTTTAGACGGTACATTGGGAGAAACTCAATGGATAATTTGAAAATGGGATGATTAAAAATCCGTATGCACTCACCCTTGGTAATTGGTATTCATATCACAGGTAACCCATTCATGCTCCAGCACGTCAGTCCTGGAATATTTCTGATCCTCGGGAGTCATGAAGGAGCCGAAGCACCGTTCCTGGACGTTGACCCCGCTGTCCAGGAGAATCTTGACCATGGCTGGGTCTTCATTGGTCACGGCCATGTGAAGGACGTTCTCACCATAATACTCATCCGACATGTACACATCATTGATGAGTTTCGGGTAGAATCGGATGAGACGTTTGGCGAGCTCCGCGTGCACGGAGGTGGCGTTTAGCAGGCAGAGATGAAGACAGCTCTCTCCAACGGCACCGCGCAGATCCAAACTCCAACAAACGTCGCGGAATTTGGAAGGGTCTGGAATTATTATTTTTTACACATTCTTGATGCCGTCTACATTTGTGAATGAAAGTTCTCTTAAACTGGAGAAGAGGAATCTTATGTATGCCCGAATTAAGCATTCGAAATGGGATTAAACATTCAAAGCAAAAATAAAAACAGAAAATGATTCTTCAGCGTAATGGCAAAAATGCATGTGTGTGACTCCCTCTGTGAATGTCTTCTGTTCATATTAAAGTAATTATAACATTTTTCACCTAACGATAGAGCTACAAGTGATTATGAAGCCCTGTAGAATAAGCGTAGTTATTTTTAAATAGCTTTACAACTTAGCTTAAGTCAAAAAACTTCGAGGCAACCACAGGGATGACACTTTATTATTTTATCGTACATAAATTCCTACGTACCTTGCAGATACATTAGTTCTTTGGCAACTTGTAGGATGTGTGGAAGTGTGCACGTGCACGCCTTTAAAGTACTTAAATTTAAAATTATTACCTTCTTCAGTCTGAGTAAACAAAGGGGTGAAAGTGTAGCCCTGCCCATCCTTTAATTTTTGTCTTGTTCATTTACGTAACTAATAAAAATGTGTAAGACTATTACGAAATGTCTTTGATTTTTATCTGACTTTGATGAGGCTATGCACACAATTGATTCTCCTATTTACCTTTTACCCCATAAACACGAAGGTGATTTCAATCTACACTCTATTATTTTGAACAGAAAGTAGCTAAGAAAAAAAAATTGTTTTTCTGACTGCACCTTTAACTTCTTCCGGTGTTGGTTCCTTGTAATTATCAAAATCCGCTTCATTTTTAAAGATTTGTTTGTACTTCGGCCGTTGTTTATTTCGGATAAGGACTAACTTGGAGACGTGAAATAGCCGTCCCTTCCCATTGTTGTACAGGAAAGGCTCCAACTTGGTTCTGATGGCCTCATCCAGTGCTGCATAATTCTTTGTCGTGGCCGCCTGCTTTGTTAACTCCACCAGGATCCCACCGCCTGTATACAGACAATTTTTCATTGCATCATATTACATACCTATTATGCATTTTTAGTGGGGAGGCAAATTGAGACATCCACCTTTGTGTAAATTGGACGGGGATTATCTATATGGAATGAGTGCCAAAATACAATAGAGGGGCCAAAAATCTGTGTTCAACTGCTTAGATTCGTATTTTTTAGTCTCTTATGTTTTTAAGATACCTTTGAGATCCACAAGTTGATAAAGTTTCTGTCCTCCAGCATCCGCCTGCTTCTTCACACCGTCCGACACATTGGAATTCGCATTACCCATGACGGTGTCCGACTTTCGGCGGCAGAGACTTCTTGCACAATTTAAAGGACCCTAATATCACTGCTGCACAGTTTGTTATAATTTGATCTGAGATTTTTAGGGATTAATGTACACCGAATAATCGTCGGATCCTGGGAAATCTCATTTTGGTGAAAGTGTTGCCCTGTGTGTACGCGTGGGGAGACTTGAGAGAGACAGAGAGGAAGACAGAGAAATTGGAACTCAATTCGCCCGTGTACTTCCCTGTACGTGCTTTCTTCGGAGTTCCCCGTGTTACTGAAATTCTTGGAGGGAATGAGGTGAACCCAAAAAAAACGTGTTGATAATAGAGAATAACATATAGCGTGAAATGCAGATGAAAATTCTCCTTGTATACTAATCCATGTGAGGACATTGATCGTTGGAACATAGCGGTTCGTTTACACCACCATCATTTTTTTTTACTGGAACCTCCTCGTGCCTATCATCACTTATTGATCGTCCTAGTAAAATGGTTCCTATGTATGCTGTACAAACGCCCGGCTTAACTATGAATGAATGGATACAGCAAGAGAATCCATCCTCCTCACAAGGACATTAAATGACGATTTCCCTCATAAGAAAATCCTTTTGTATACAGGTACGGCTTTGTATATTTGAGACGCTAACGATAATCTTGCCTTGACTTATACGCAGCAGAATACGGACTCAAGTTAACACCGGGTGTTGTTTACATTTTATTGCAAATTCGAAACAATGTATTCTTTTATTAAAATCTATTGCATCTGCTAGCAACGTTTATGGTGGTTTTCCAAAGTAATAACTAACTTTGCTAACAAAAACTAAAAATACTTTTTTCCAAAAACAACTCGCAAACGTACCTTAAATTTGGTACATTAATAATCAATTGCTTCTTTAAACAACACTTTTTAACCAATTTGGTTTTCAAAGCAGTATCTTAAAAGTACTTATCAGATACATTTAATTAGTATTAAAAGTTGCTTAATAAAATTTTGGCAGTGTGAAGACGTGAAAATTTTAAATTATTCCTTAATTACAAGAATGACTACAAGCATTATGTGCAAATAAAGGGCGGAAAAAACATTGTCCAGGGCCTAGCAGACATAGCTTACAAAGCAATAACATGATTTTGTTTACCGTTTAATGCGAATCTAATGCAAAAAATTTAAACTATATCAATTCACTCGTTTTTCAGTTATACCTACCACTGGAACTTTACTATAGACATGATGTTCTCCATCACTTTGTCAACATTTAAGTTATCATGCTCCATAAATAAATTTCTAATAAAAATATCGTTATGAACACAATTGTATTACGAATCTAGCGCAAAAACAATCAGTCAAGGGCGCTCACTCGTATCCAAGTTATGACCATTTTTCTGCAAAAAGTTCACAAAAAAGTTGTTAACATAATTAGTTATGCTGCAGGTCTCCGAATTTTTTAACTTATTTGAAAATTTATACGAGGTTCATTTACAGTTACTTTTTTCTGGAATGGTGTTAATACTTTCAGGACAAACCCAAGGTTGTGCCAATAAATTGATGCAAGTGGTCCAGGTACAACAAAAATTGTTTGCCTTAATAATTACTGTGCTGAATCAGCAGTAAAATTCTGTCTAGACGGCGCTTCCTCTTAGAAATTGTTGAGCGAAAATGATGGTTCAAAATTTGACATAACTGAACAATTCCACAGCATTTTTAGAAAAATCACCATATAACTAGGTATAGGTTGTGTGTGGCTGTCAGATGACTCATATATTGTACTTTTGGAAAACATGCATCTGTTAAAATCTTAAATTGTATCAGGATTTGCCTTTAAGCATTTTTCTTTATATCTGAATTTTTTTCTGTAAGCGCATTAGGACAAGGTTTACGAGCTGCGCATTTTTTGCAGTTCGACTCTAGGCGTAGGTGGATGTGTCAGGGTTTTGCACATCGTATATAAGAATGCAATATAAATGTGAGTATGTAGCTAACGTACGTGCATTTCTACATTATTCCCCTTTGTGTATATTCTATAATTTTAATGAGGAAGTGGAAGAAGTGCTGATGATGACTGATGACAGTAAATGAGTGGTTACTCAATTAATTTCCTCCAGATAAAAAGTATGCCTTTGCCCATGCTTAAAGCGCTTTCCAACCATTTATGACCATTATAGGTATCCAAATACCTTACTTTCCTTGTAAGCACAAAAATTTATTATCCATTTTGAACGTATACAAATTATACGCCCCCACACTCCAGGGTTAAGCTCCTTTATCGAGTGTGCAATCCCTAGACTATCACCAGGAGGCTTAAGACAAAGGCTTTGTATA
Organism: Disparrhopalites patrizii; assembly: GCA_034698585.1. NCBI lineage: Eukaryota > Metazoa > Arthropoda > Collembola > Symphypleona > Sminthuridae > Disparrhopalites > Disparrhopalites patrizii. The sequence goes on along the minus strand of JAQGBT010003411.1, from coordinate 11,958 downwards.
TATAGTTTTGGCTGAGTTATTGCAGATAAAACGCGAATATCCAAAGAAAAAAAAATTGCCTTGTTTAGTACGTGCTTAGCTTGCATACATATAACACCGTTTGACTGTGTGGTTACTCCAAATATCCTCATTCTGTCGTTTTTTTTTATTATAACAAAGAATTCCCACGGTCCAGCTATTCCTCCAGTGGCATTCCAGACAGAAGCACTTACTTTCACTCGACCTTCTCCTCTGTTTACCAAAAAAAAACCTTTACAACGGCACCTGTCACGGAGCGGGAAGCACGACGTTCGTCATGAAGCTTTTGTGCATTGTGTCCTTCTTTCTTGTCATCCTGGCCTGGATAGGAAGTTGCACGGGGGACCTTGAGAGGAAGAGGAAGGAAGATATGACGGGGATTAATAATTCCATGGAAAGGAGACACCGTGAGGCTCGGAGTATCCAATATTATCGGTCTCTCCCCCCACCGCCTCATCACCGCTTCTCCCGACCCGGCATTCATCGGCCACGGGTGCAGCCGCACTGGGTGAATAGTAAGAGCAAAAATAATTACTATTACCTCTATCGCCGTCCATCCCAATATCGGTATCAAGAGGATGAATCTCAATACGCATCCATTCTCGGCTGAGAATCAACCACTGCAAACCGGTCCAGCTTCAAAGTCTTGGAAAGTGAAATGAAACCAAATATAGATTGGCTTTCTATTGACCTTCCCCACGAGGGAATTCATGTGTAACTTTCTCGTCATTTCTCGTACAATGTCAACTCCCACAACTGGTACTTCCCAACAGAAAAATATGTGCACAAAAATATATAATACATAGTTATAATATAATCATTAATAATTACAACAATAACTTGTTCACAACATGGTTTTATTTATGCCAATTATTTTCAAATATTGTAATGAAATAGCATTGCAAATATTCCAAGATTTTCCAAGATAACTTGTCATTATTATACAAAGTAATTAGGTTACTAGAATACGGTTAGTGATTCCCTTTTTTCTAGGGAATTCCCCGCCTGTGACCCCTTTGAGATTGCGCAACTAGATAAGTTGGTAATATTTACATGTATCCTTCACTATACTTGTTTGAATGGTTTCGTGGAAAAATTGATTGTGTAAACAAAACATAAATTTAGGCTGGAAAAATGGGTAAAAACCACCTTGTTATTATGATTATGCTTGAAAGAGTTGGGGAAACCCTTGCTTCTCTTTGTAACGGTAACCAATTTACTAATGTGATGGAGCAATAACTATTTTATATTTCCTCTACATCGTTCACGCATGTACTTGTTGAGCACCCTGCGTTGTCCTCTGTAAATGAAGCCGTAATAAACAATGCCTGTCAACTGACCATGTATACATACATATTTGTGTACAAACAAGTGTACTTTCAATTGCACCATTCGATTCTTGGAAGAGAGCATTCAAAAGTAGCAAAGGCCTCATGTATTTCCCTGAAGAGAAAAAAAATTGAAAGTTGTAAACACGTGCTTGTGCTACGTACATATCATCTGTTTTTTTGTTCTCAGTACCGTTGAAAGCTCTCTGCTCTACTAACTATACATACATGTTGTTTTATGGAGATTATAATCCATTTACAAAAGTTGCATGTGAGTTCTTCAGGGTCAGCTTTACATATGCATGCGTTCCTAGTAGTAGTATTTCTCCGTTTTGGGACTGTCATGGTTGCACCATGTGAAGACGTTTTTCCCATCTCTCTCACTATCCCCAATGCATTCTCCCGTTATAGTGTATTATCCTCAAACATCAAATCACAGCAGTGCATCTCTTATTAATCATATAGAAAGTGTCGAGCGAGTTGAAGATGTGGCACACGATTACAATGCATTTTCTTTCCTTTTGTGAATTTGAAGCATCCTACAAGCTTGGTTTAAAAGACATTTAAGACTTGACATATACTTCTTTGGACCGATTTTCTACCAACTATATTTTTCTTACATACTAAACTATTGGAGATTTTTTTTCAATTCATCACAAGCTATAATTGCTTATTCCTTTAGTAAACCCACGGATCACTGAAATATATATTAATTATACATTATTATTATAAATATATATTATTATAACCCATTTTTTTCCTTTGATTCACAAGCATTTTTTTTAACTAAATGCTTAAAGGCATAATATTTGACACTTTATGAAAACCCTTTTTAACTGCACTTCAAATAATTTTCATTTTAAAGCTCTGCAGAATTATTTTCAGAAAAACCTTAAAACAGCCGTTTGCCATAAGACTACCCGTGCACGTGAAACAGTACATGTATTGTTTTCTCCGTAAATCCTTTTTGGACTCAAACCCCGTTTTTGTAACTTTCATGTAGACTCAGTTGACACAAGATTTCGGATATTCTTTAGTACATAAATCTGGTAGGAAAGCTGTCCAAATATTCATGTAGCACGACAGATCACATTTTTAAATGTAAAAATAGACGTGCGTTTTTAAATGGTGGGTGATTAAGGAAAGTGTCACTAATTGCTGCTAATTGCAATTACTTAACATCCACCTCCTTCCTGAGATGAGCCATTTTCGTAGACCACAATAGAGGGATGACCTATTCTTGTGGTCGGTATTAAATATACAAATTATGAATGCATAAGAACCCATGATATATTGCGTAGGTGTGTATGTATATACGAACAAAAAATATAAACAAAAACTGACGTCAGCCTCCCGCACGCAAATTACCGTTACATACTTTTTTTTTTACAATTATCCCAACATCCTGCACATAATCATCCCTCACATTCTCCAATTTTTATGATTCATTCACAGCAGTGCAAGTGCAATCTGCGAGGTCTCTGAGATAACTGTACGCGTGGTATATCGTCTTGACTCACCTACAAATGTATGTATCTGTAAGGTAATGTGGACACGGTTCAATTAACTCACACGCAATGGACACTTCTATAGTGTGTACATAAACTTTCCAACAGGATCTGGTTTCTTTTCAGCAGGCTTTTTTCTCTTCTTTGTAAAGTAGATTTTATACGCTCTCCTCCCTTGTCAATTCGTAAATAGAAGGTTGGGGGAATTCCCCAGTGACATAATAACCCAAGGCATATTATGTCGTACAAGACATGCACACACAAAGGCTGTAAAAAAATATACAAGAAAAAAAAGCATCTCGATGAACCATAATCTAACACGGTCCTTATGATGTTACAGTGTGGTCTCATAATTGTATGTACATATGTAAGTACAGATTTTTTTGTTGCTTTTGGGGAGTAACATTATATGTAATGGCGTGAGTTCCTTCCTACAGTGCTCGGGCTTGTTAAGAACAACACTTTCATTCAGGATCTTCAGTTTAAATTTCCACTACCGTAATTTACACACACACACCCTCAGATTATATAAAGCGGATGTGCGTATACGTGCATATAGTACTAGCTTCTACGAGACTTTTCCTTCCCCATGGAAGTACATACATGCTTATGTATACACATGATGCAAAAAAAATCCCCTCTCCACACCAGCCGATTTCCCTTTTTTTCCTCCTTTTCCAACAAGCCTCATTTTTTTCTGCCTCTAACGTCTCTTGTATTATTATTATATTAGAGAGTTTCGCGTGTGTGTAAAAATTTCGCTTTTTTAAACTTTTTTTTTCTTGGTGTAATAATAATACATGACAGAGTATGTATGTTACAATGAATAACATTGTGGTGATAAATTTACTCGAGCGAATCTCGTCGTAATAAGATCCGTTTCGTTGAGGTAAATTCTTTCCCTTCCCTCAAAAAATAACATTTTATTCAGGAACTCCCCCCAAAAATAAATGTGTGTGTGCAGATAGAGGGCTATAGAGGTAATAATGGGGAAATGTTAAGGCGATCATAATGGTGATGTGAATGAGTTGTAATTTTTTTCCCTCTGTACACATGTAGCTATATATCTATAGGTATAGGTACGAAGGAAAATATATATATATAAGTAGAATGTTTTTCCGAAGAATCATGAGGGTTTTTGTGCAATACTGTATAACTTCCCCACACCTTTCACTTGAAAGTCTTTGGGATATCCCCAGTGTTACAATGAGTGCTAGTTGAAGGATGCGATTGTTTACTACTTGCTCACTACTCCTTGTCGTTCCTCTCTCTCTCTCTCTCTCTCTCTCTCTCTACCTGTACAATAATATCTTGGAGGCCCTCTCTCTCTCTCATTCTCACGTGCATTGTCCACTGTAATAGAAACTTGAGCCGGTGTACTGTTGAAAAGGATTGTGGCGAGTCAAATAAAAGGAGACTCAACATCTGAGAAGATAATTCAGTTGCAAAGGCAGCGTTGAAGAGACACATCCACATTTTTGTAGTCACATTTATTATTTTGATCTTAAAGATTTTTTAAATTTTTTTGGAAGTGTGGTAAAAATGAAGAGTTTTTTCCCACTGATAGTGCTTTTGCTTGGGACTGCTTGCATCCAAGCATTCCCAAGTGAGGGTGGCACGAGTATCTTCGCAAATTTGGATGCTGAGGACGAGCAGCAGGAGAATAAGCCCCAACAAATTCTGCCACAAGAGCAAGTGACAAAGTCCGAGGCCGACCCCGTGGAATTAGTGATTCAGGCGGCACGTACCGGGAGGAAATTGGAGATGGAGGAATTGGGGAAATTGAGCTCTGACACCAATCTCCAGGCTCAATTGGCTGCTGGGAACGAGGCGGAAGCCAGGGGATTTATTAAGGACAAACTCTGTAATTTGGGACTTGTGCCATGTGGACCTCATGGAGGACTTCATCACGGAGGTCATCAAGGAGGTCATCATGGACATCATGGACGTCCCCCTTATTACGGGAAGCCCAATCACCCCCATCACTTTGGGAAGCCTACCCACGGAAATTACCAACAGTTCGGAGGACCTCAAGTCGTCGATTACGGTCATGGTTGGAAGCAACCTTTGCATGGAATCCCGGCTCAAGATGTAACTCTCGTCCAACCTGTGGCATTGAAGCCAGTGGGTGCTCCCATTGCCGCCGTGCCTTTGGAGCCAATTGCCCCACAAGTCCCCATTGTCCCCCCCGTTCATGGACACGGATGGTCCGCCCCATTGCCTAGACCTCATTATGACCCATACTTGGACGGAGAATACACCAAACCCGCCTTGAGTGTGTCCAAGCCGGATGGGACGGTCGTGGGAACATTTGGTCAAGCCCAAACCCTTCAACCCAATTTCATTACGCCCCAACAAGAATGTACCTGCATTCCCGCTCAAGATTGCTCCACCTACAACATTGTGAGTGAGTCCGTCGGACGGGAAAATATCGTGGGAACCGGAATTCCCAATTATGGTCAAGTGGGCTTTGGTATCGATCCCCGTAATAAAGTCAATGCTGCCTTGATTGCTTCCAATGCCACTGAAGAGGAAGAAGAAAGTCACGGAAGGAAAGGCAAGGCCATCAACATTTCCCAGGAAGAGTCTGCCACCACCACGGAGGAGCCTTTGGAGGAGAAGAATCGGACTAGACGTGAAGTCCCTGAAAATTCCGCCCATCAACAAACGGAGCTCTTGTCCATCGGAACCGGAAATGGCACCGCGGAAGCTAGGAGCTTTGCCAACATTCAACAAAATTGCCCCAGAGGATTCGTGTGCTGTCGTCCCGGAAATGGTCCATTCCCCCAACAAGTTGGAGGCGGAGTCAATAGCTTTGGTCAAGTGCAGGGGAAATACCCACAAGGTGCTCCAGGTCTGGTTCCTCCGGTTTATCCTGGACCCCAACAACATCAACAACCACAATCATCTCCCAACAATTTCCCTCAACCATCCTACCAAGGCTTTAAGCCCATGAGTGGATTTGGTCAATGTGGTGTTCGCAACGCTGGTGGCATCACCGGCCGTGTTATTGCTGGACATGCCTTGGCTGATGGCGAGACTGACTACGGTAAAAATTCAACTTAATTCTCTTAGTAATAATTTCCACACTTTAAAGTTTCTCTTGTCCTTCACCCACTTTTGTGGATTTTTCTTTGGAAGTGTTTTTTCCCTCTGCCTGCCATTCATAGAGAGAAAAACTTTCTCAAAAAGTCATTATAAGGGGGAAAAGGGACATTAATAGAATTTTTGTACTATGAGCATGCCTATTAAAAACTTTCTCCCTCTCTTGGTCGTGTGCAGGTGAGTATCCTTGGCAAGTGGCAATTCTGAAGAAGAATGGGTACGTTTGCGGAGGTTCCCTCATTGATGGGCGTCATGTCGTCACTGCGGCTCATTGTATCAAAGGTCTCCAGCCCTTCGACCTTCGCATTCGTCTCGGAGATTGGGATGTGAATAGTGAGACGGAATTCTATCCACACATGGAGCGTGGTGTGGTCGCCATTGCGGCTCATCCCGAATTCTATGCCGGCAACTTGTTCAATGACTTGGCTATCCTCCGCATGGATGGTTTCGTCGACTTCCAGCAGAAGTAAGAGAGACAAAAAAATTCCACACAAAAAATTATTTTTTTTACCCATTGTAACAGTATGGGAACAAACTGTTTCCGTCTTTTCTGAGCACATGCACTGTGTATGAACCTTTTCAGTAATTTTAAAAAATTCTTCCATTTACAGTCCCCACATCAGCCCCGTTTGTCTTCCTCCAAAAGGATTTGATTTCACCGGACAACGTTGCTTCGTCACCGGCTGGGGAAAGGATGCTTTTGGTCATTCTGGCAAATATCAAAATGTCCTCAAGGAGGTGGATCTCCCCGTTTTGAGTCATTTTGACTGCGAACAGAAATTAAGGAGAACTCGCTTGGGGCCGGACTTTACCCTCCATCCTGGATTCATGTGTGCTGGTGGGGAATTGAACAAGGACTCCTGCAAAGGTGATGGTGGCGGTCCTTTGGTCTGTGAAATCAAGGGGATTTGGCAACTTGCTGGAGTCGTCAGTTGGGGAGTTGGCTGCGGAGAATACAACGTTCCTGGAGTCTATGTCCGGGTCTCAGAGTACAACCAATGGGTTAAGCAAGTCATTTCGAGTTAAAAACAAGGGGGGAGACATATCAAAAGATGCTCAATCAAAAATAATTAATCTATTCGTTTGTTTTTTTTTAAAGCTGGAGAAGGATATTTCTGGGGATAAATACTATTTTATGAGTGATATAGAATCTTAAACATTTATTTGGAGTATGTGTATATATAAGATTATTTATAGGAGATCGAGAGTGTATATCTTCGTAATATCTTCATTCTTCACCGTTCTCATTTTTTTTTATTTACATTTGGGGCGAGTTGAGCTTAATTTATTTCATGTGTAAAATAAAAACTTTCCATTACAGTACTTAACTTTGGAGTTTATTCGCAGATTTTATTTTATTTGGTAATACGCGGCACATTTTCATTCACATATGCATACGTACAAAATGTCCAGGTGGATGACAGCAAAGAGACTTGCAACAGGGGAAATATGCGTACATTCCAATATCTTTTACTTGTCGAAATTGAGCGATTTTCCCGTATGATATAGGAAAATAAGGAGTATTTAATTTTATATTTTAACAGCAATGTATTATTACACGAACTAAAAGTAAGGAATTTCAGCCATTTTGTGAAGATTTGAATGTGATTTGAATGCCCTTGTCGAATTTCATTTGCTAAGAATGGCATCCATGGAGAAGGAAAGTTTATGAGTATTCTTGGAGCTATCCACAGTCCCATGAATGTGCTTCACATCCTGGGGCAGAGGGAGTTGCTGGGAATTTTTAAAGGTCAACAAAGAGGAGTAGGCTAATAGAGAGTAGTAGTACGTCCCAATGATATTTTGGACAGACTGCTGCTGATTCTGCTCCTGACATCCCGTCAATCCGGATGAGGGTCCTCGTCCAGGAATACAATGATCCAAGGCGGGACTCCCCGAATTATTTAGAGGTCCTACTGGATAAAGAGGGGGAAGACGGGAGGAACCGAATAATTCCTGGTTTTTCCGGGGAGGAACTCCTACTAGCGCTGAATTTATGACTGGGGGAAGAGGATGTCCATTAATGGAAGGATGCTGCGAGCTGGAGTGAATCTCTTCCCCCGTCAAAATATCTTCGTCCAGGAGTTGAGGATCCGCAAAAGTCTTCCGCCGTCGAAGTCTCAGGTTCGTCCAGTAGCTGAGGGGATCGGAGCACATGGTCATGGCACTGCGAAGGTCAACAGCGGGATTTCGACTAGATTTCAATCGTTCTAAGGCCGACCGGTGAATGGTGGGCAGGAGGGACTTTCGTTTTGCCAGGATGGACTGATGCTGACGGATCTTCTCGGACTCCCGACTCCGTGTTTGAGCTGTGGATTTTTTCAAAGGGGAATCCTGAGACACTCCGGTGTCTTTCAATTTTTGACCAATTTGCTGCCTATCAACAATTTGAAAAATTCCCGTAGATTAATAGCTGTATTTTATCTATAGAATGGATTAAATGGCACCAAAATGCATGGAAAGGAGCATGAGAAACTTACCTTCTGAGGGCAACTTGAGCTGCCATGATCCTCTGGCGCTCCGCCACCAATTCACACATCTCACACACGCATTCCTTCCACCTGCAATTAAATGTTATTAAATGGTATTAAATGGTATTACTATCCTTCTAACTGCCACAAAGCTGATTTAATTTAGTTAATTAAAAAAGTTTTGCTTAAAAAGTATCAGAGAAAAGGAATGCTAAATGCATTAAAACTCTTATAAATATTCATATTCTGTGAGAAATAACTTGGAATAAAGTATGAGGTAATTACTGCTTAATTACCAAGTTTTAGACTTACCGGCACATTTTCTTGTGTCCTCTCAAACAGGAAATGACTCCATGATTCCGACACCTTGCACATTTGGGTGTCCTGAGAATGCGGCGTTTCTTCGTGCTCAACTCCATCCCTTGTGTGTATAAACGTACTTTTGGCGAGGCGGAATAACACGTAAAATTTAGGGGTGATAAGCTATAAACTTTAAAACTTTAAAATAAGTAAATTGTGTAGGAATAGTAGTAAAAGGATTCACCCATTAAAACAATTTTTCCCACCTTTTTATGAGTAAATAAAACAATTTTTCTTCCTCTCTTATCTCCAAATGTAATCCAAGTCGCAAAAAAAAAAGATTGGGGCAAAAATACACTACCAGTAAGCCCAGTCACACCTTCAGTCTCCCAGAGTGATCTGATAAATGTTTCACAAAAATCCTCAAGGGTAAAAGTTGCTGAAGGGTGTGAAATGGAGAAGAGCTGGAAAAAAAGGAGAGGAAGAGGGAGAGAGAAGAAGAAGAGGAGAGAGAGAGAGAGATACTTCACTTCTTCCTCTCAAGTCTTGAGCGGGTAGAATAGTGTGGAAGGAACAGGGAATTCCTTAAGTGTTCTAGTGCTACTACTTACTAAATACTATACACACGGATCCAAGACAGAAGATGAGAAGACTTTAAAACTTTTGACAGATGTATCTTGTCATTTTATGGTTGTTCGGTGAAGAAGGGAAAAAAACCCTCACATCCATACGTATGGACATACCCAGAATACCCACACACTAATAAGTTTTTAGTTGTAAAGTGCATAGGAAACATTGTAACGGAACAAAGAATTTCCTTTGCAAACATACACACACACACTCCTTTTCAGCTTCCGTCACTCAAACCATATTTCCCAATCCTTCCAATAGCAAATCGTGTGTATTGGTTTTTTTTTCAGTTTTTTCCTCTCTCAAATATACTCGCTAACTTTGAAATACACAGTAACACTCATGTACAGATACTTTAATGGAAAAAGTAGTAGTGTATTTTTTTGTTTTGTTTTCTTTCTTTGATCCATGAAACTTCATTTCATAGCTTCCTCTCTCTCTCTGTCTCTCTTCCACTCTCTCTCTGTTTCTCTTTCTCTGTCTCTCTTCCTGTCACTCTTCCTCTTTCCCTTTCTCTCTTTTGTCTCTTTTCCTCTCTTCCCGTAAACACGGACGAGAACAAAAAAAAATTACAACCCTTTCTTCCTTGCACACACTTCAATTTTAACCTAAAGCCATCAATCGATTACATATATAGACTTAATCATGTCCATTATATACTAGGCTGACATTGAGTCTTCCCATGAAAATATATTTGTGTACACAGAGAGTACACTATTAGCAAAAAGCTCCATTTATTATTCTTACCCTGAAACCGAAAAAAAAATTACGACCAACAACTGTGTATCTTCCGTTAGATTTTTTTTTTCTGGGGGAAAATAAAAAGTACTTAATTTCCTGTTGCCCACCCAAAATCTCTGTTGTTTTTATGGAGACGGCGAAGATATTGCAACTGATGTTTCAATCTGTTTCTTTTTTTTTTTGCCTTTGGCGTGTCAGGAAAATGTAGTTCCAATTTCTTTTACTGCATTTTTCCTGTTCCTTCCGTTAAGTAATTCGGTGAACAATTTTTTTCAGGGAGTTTTTCCGTTCAGTTCATTCACGTTATCGTGTTCATAAATAAATGATCATAAAGTTCAGTTCCTTGCACACTTTTTTAATGTACATTTGATTGTTGATTGAAAGTCTGATATCCTCCGGAACTCTCCCAAACCTCTCCACTTCGCTTCCATCTCATATCTCTCTCTCTCTCCGCCTTTCCCCTATAATCCTCTCTCTCTCTCTATCGTGTGAGCTCTCCTCACTAACAGTCAAATTAATAATTGAATTACGATAACTCTCCTACTGACTCGTAAAAGGCTTCAAAACACTTTCCGGTTTGAGACAAACACTGAGTTTCCCATGGCCATGTCAGAGAGATGTATACTGGTTGTGACCTAAGCACTAGTACAGGCATTAATGACATCATTACCGGTTCATTTGTGCCAAAGATCAAACGCCCATTAAATCGCGGAGGGGAAATGAGCACCAGTACTTGCCCCCTGGATAAAGGCAAGTGTAAGGAGAGTGATCATATTTAGAACTGGGTAGAGGTTAAAGGAGATGTTTGCCCAAAATATTTTTGATTACAGGGAAAGGTTACCACTTCCTCCTTCCCCATGGCATCAAGTGCTTGGTAGCACCCAAAGCAAAGGGGGAACAAGTGACTAACAGGCCATTAATTTTTCCAGCTGCTCCCTCTCCCTTACTTCCCCTTAGTAGTATTACTTACCGCATTGACACCACAAAGTCCTCCCAGGAATGTCAGAAGGGCGGAGGAGTGCAAAAAACAATATTAATAGTGTATGTATATGAGCATAAATGTTGAACAAAAAGGTAACTTGTCCCACTGTCTCCCATAATTTCTCTGGCGATTTGTTCCTCCTTGGACTCCAACTCCCTCCGATGGAGGCGGAGGAGGGGGGCCTGGGGAAGTTAATCCTAGGAAGGATGTACGGACACAACCCCATCATGTTAATCATTATGAGGGTGTACACACACGTGTACATACCACCGGTTTTTCCTTTAAGTACCAGCACCAAAGGAAACAAGTACCAAGATTGTTTCGGGAAGAAGGGCATCCGTGTCGATTACACTTGTTGTTTCCCTTTGCCTGACACCGCCTTGTTTGCTCTGCGTGGACAAGATCTCCTTTCTCTCTCTCTCTCTCTCTTTACATATGTCAAGTTCCGTATAAAGGGATCCGCGTCTCTCTCTTTCCCTGATCTCTTCCTAAAAGAGATCTTCCATGGTCCAGGCAGCTTATGAATGAGTTGGGTATATATGTATATGTACATATGTATTCACATCTTTCTTTTATGAGCCGTGTGTATACGTATACCCTTCCATGTCCGAAAAACCTCTGATTTCCGCATTGGGAAGAGAAGAAGAGTCCCCCTTACACACTTCAGCAATAGTATTTGGCCCTACTTATCGTAAGTTAAGCACTGGTCGAAAAATCTAAACGATCCGTAAGATGTAATGTGATAGCTAGGGGATACGGCTGGATACATGACTCTTCCCCTGAAGAGTGTCATAACAACTCTCTCTCTCTCTTATGTCTCAAGTTTAATATTACTACACTCGTGGGAGAGAGAGTAATGAAGAAAGGGAGAAATA
>JAQGBT010003410.1:0-19721 GCA_034698585.1 Disparrhopalites patrizii | reverse complement strand
TATTCCCTGAAAAGAAATAAAGAAACTCCTGTACCTCTACACTCTAGTTCTATCTCTACCCTCTACCCTCTACCCTCCCCCAGCCATTGAATGGAGGAAGAAATCGATGGAAGGAACTTATTAAACACGAAGGGAGGGGAGAGTTTTTATTTACACGGAGAAAGACATATTGTATGACTTTCTCCCCGATGAAACGTCTGTCGAGCATAATAAGGAACGTTTTAAAGGAGGGAGATTCAAGTCATTTTGAACGGGCGCACATATGACAGCATGTAAATACATACATATTGCATTTGAGGGGGATTTCCCTGTCGAAGAGAGAGAAAAAGGGGGAAGCTCTTTTTATTGTGCGGGCAAATGGGAATCAAATGGGAATGAAAAAGTTTTTTTTTATGTCAAAAAAGCTTTGAAAGAGTGCGGTGGTCAAGGAGAAAAGAGGGGGAGAGGAGGGTGTCAAGCCACCCCCTGCACATGCTAAGGAATAGAACCCTTCATGTAGTTCTCTCCCCCTCGACGGGGAACTTTGCGATAAGAAAAACACCCTTCGAGAAGGGGAAGCTTTTACCTTTTTGTCCTTTTTGCACAAATCGTTTCTGTATACATAAAGAGACTTTCGTTCACATTGAAAGTGCAATAATGTTTTCAATTACAAAAGATAGCTTTCTTTTATTTTCCTGTTGAAATTTTGACGATTTTTTGACTTTGTATAGCTTTAATTCCGCTCAGTTTTTTTCGTCCTGTTCTAACATGTAAAGATTTGTTTTCTATTTTATGAAAGCATTTTACGAAAGCCCCAAAAAAATACATATCTGGAGGTTAAAAGGAAAAACAAAGGGCAAAGGCAGGAAATGAGCTGGAGGGTGAAAATAATAAAAAAAATATCAATTTTTTTTCAGTCGCTCAAATCCAGAAAGAACCCCAGGAACTTTCCTTTTTTTCTCTTCCTCACTTGAATTTTCTCTCTTTTTTCTCTTTTTCTGGTCCATTTCGTCGATCAATTCTTGCCTTTTTCTCTCTTGTGGTCTTTCCCATTTTTCGTACATGCAAGTTTCTTTCATTTCAGACCATTCCCATAAAAAATGGAGTCAGTGCAATGGAAAAAAAAGTGAAACCAATTTCCGATCTTGTCAATTCCAATATGGTTTTTGGTGAGGAAATGTGTGTGGCTTCTTGGGAAAAAAGGAAGAACTGATGATTTTCGCACAGGGCGCTTTCCCACATGCATAAATAAAGAATTCCCCGCTTCCTTCCATCATCTCTTGAGGTCTTCTTCGGGGCGTTGTGGGAGATGGGAATTGAGAAAGCACGTTGCATCTGAAAGGGACTTTGGTGGGAGGAAATGTAAGAAAATCCAAATTCGAATTCCTCTTCTTTCCCTCCCCGCCCGTGAACGAGGCTGAGAGGCTGCGGGGGAAAGAACAGGAAATGGCTCTGGAGCTCCTACATGGATGAATAAAAACCGACCAAATTATTTTTTGACACTGCGAACTCAAAAATATTTACATTTGCTAAGAAGCCAGCTTCAAAAAATCCCATTTACTTATTCATGTCAAAATATATATTTTTATAGATAAGTCATTTTAATTAAACCGCGCAAGCCTTGCACAAGCCAGAAGCACTGGAGTTGCATGTCTGGAACGGAAAAGGAGCTTAAGCAAGGCAAGGGATTTAATCCAGCAATGAAATTCCCCGAATTCGCCAGTCGGATCAGAAAGGAGGTCGCCAAATGCGGCAAAAAACAGACAGCAAAAATGATAGAGCCCAAGTAAAAAATGGTGAGAGAGCACGTGCTTTCCGATGACTCGAAGAGATTTGTGCGGGGATTATGTTCGCCAAACAAAAAGATTGCCATCTATCCACATTTAATGCTCCGTCTTTGTCCTACTTCGGATCTTCCCGCTTCTTTTACTCACAGCATTCTCTTCAATTTAATTGGCAAAATAAAACTAAAAGCTATTTTTGGCAAGTGCAAATCGAGAAAATTCTATTTAATTGTCAAGATTGTTTACAAGTCGATACTATTTCCAGTACTTATTTTCAATATGATTTGAGTAATTGATCGCATGTCTGACAGGAAAAATTCCGAGGGCAATAGACTTTGTACAATTTTGGGGAAACAATTTAGTGAAATGGCTGATAAAACCCAATTTCAGGCATTCGGCAAGTCATGGGCGACGCACAGGAATTATTTAGGCTAAAATGTTTCAAAAACTATCCAGAGAATTCTCGCCCGCGGCTCATCTGTTGCTATTAATACCCGCCTGTGCGTACCTGGATATTGATTTCAACAAAGGGATTTATGTGTGTATTAATACCAGAAAAATTGTCCAGAGAGTCAATGCCTGTCACATAATAAATGCCCGGGTATTTGTTCTCATATATTCCGGTAGAATTAGATATAGGAAGGCAATGAAATGGCGTGAATTAAAGATATGGAAAAAGTGATCCATTCCAGGTATTTGACATTCTTTGATTGGGGAATCCATCCAACTTGATATTATTGACATTTATTTTTACCCTTTCCAACCAATTAACTCCAAGACGGATGGCCGGCCTCTACCTTTAATGCTGGTTAGGACAGGTAGAATCCTGCCGGTGGTCCTTACGTACATACATATAGGAATCAGTATGTATGCTTATGGGGTAATTACGAGGTTTGCCGAGCGGTGATTCATCATCGTTATTTACCCGTAAATACTGGCTTCCTTCGCACTACATTTGTCACCATTTCCCTCTCTGTGTCCTCTGTCCCTCTCGTCGATCTGGCTCTTTATTTTGCTGTCTCCCTTGCAATCAAATGCATATAAGTGAGTCCACTTTTTTTCTATCTTATCACCCGTTAATATCAAATAACGCATTCCCCAAAGGAAATTTTAATTTGCTGGCAAAAAAATTCTTGATTTGCCTTCTCAGCATTTTTATGTAATAACTTTAGTAGCCACTGAACCTTTATCGCTTCAAATCTCATCCGCCGTGAATTCTTGGAATTATAAAAAAATATTTTGGAGAGACATTCCCAGACGTTTAAACTGGAGGGCTTCATTCCCATTTTTCGACCATAAATATATACATGGAGATACATATGGCCGGTGGAAAACGTGTAGGTATGTATGTCCATAAGAAATCCATTGGAGATAGGTAGCTACTTTTCCGCGATATGTATTTTAATGATGCCAAATGACAGGGAGCGAAAGGGGGAATCCGGCCAAAAATAGACTGAGCAGGACATGTTTTTTCTTGAGTCACTGAAAAGGATTTCAAAGGGAAAGTTTGGACGTTTTTAGGCTGGCATAAATTAAGAGTGGGGCCGGCCCTGCATAGATTAGCACCGCAATTAGGAAGAGTGAATATTGTCTTAAGAGAAAGCCTTTCTTGGTTCAAGGGAAGCTGTGAAAGTGAGGGGGGAAGTGATTTCTGGTGGTTCGAGATAAGGCCGAAGTTTCTGGGAAGAAACCAATCCTATAGGTAACCACTTTCCCCCCAAAAAAATCCTCTCATTTCTACTGTAGTTTGAAAGAAAAAGTTTTTTTCTTTCAAAGTAAAATTCTCCAGCCTCATTTTTACCTGGAAGTTAAGGGGGAATTTTCCCTGGAGTTGTGCGAAAAAATTAGAAACATTCTAACAAATGAGATAGTTTGTGCACAAAAGTTGGGGTTTTCCCCTTTCTTTTCATTTTGACCAACGTCCTATTTTTCTTCTTGTTTGTAGAAGTTGATTGGAGGAGAAAGAATTCGGAGGCTAAAAACTTTGGGCGAAGAGGAAAAGTGGAGGAGGAAGAAGGATGTCGGGGGTTGTGCCGTGGATGTGGGTCGTCACTTTCTCCCTCTTCAATTTCCTGCCCCCCAACGCCGGACAAGTCTTCATGGACGCCTCTCATCATCGTCCTCACCACTCGCCCTTCGCCTCCGACGGAGCCTCCAAAAGTCTCCTCACGCCCGAGACGCAGCAGACTCATCAGAGACATCCACACACCAATCGGGAGGAGGAGGACGGCTCTCCAGCTGACCCGGAGGCCGCTGCTGCTAGAGGTAACCCAAAAAAATCTCAAATTCCCGCCCTTTTTCGAATCAGGAAAAACGTTTTTTAATACGACAAATCTGGGACAATTTAAAAGCAAACTTCTGATTTAAACTCAACAAAATGTTCACAGCCCTGTGAATTATTAGAATTTTATTTAAATGCAGATTTTTTTATTTTGTCACATCCACCAGTAAATATAAAGAATAATTAGATATTCTGATTGAAGCTTTCTCCGGATTAGGGGTGGCAACGATTCAATTTGGAATCAGATTTTTTAATTCGATTCGATTCAATTCAAATACTTGAAAATTTGATTCGATTCGACACCGTGAATCAAATCAAATAATTCGATTCAAGATGTAAATCGGATCAAATAATTAGATTCAAGACTAAAATCGGATCATAAATTTTTTTACTGAAATTCGATTCATTCGATCCATTATTTAATACAAAATGTTTGGATATTCTTCCGAAGCGGAGCAATAACCATCAAAATATTGAAGCAAATTTAAATTAAAGGTAAATATTATATCAAGGTTACTTGCATTTATTTGAAGTGGCAAATTATTAGACTTCATTGTATGTATGCTTAAAATTTGCAAAAAGTGAAAAAAATATGTGGCAATAATATAATTTTTGGATCGTTTGAATCCTGATTTGATTCAATTCACGGTCTTGAATCGAACCGAATCTAATCATTTGCATCATGAATTCGATCGAATTGCGAATTTCGACCCGATTCGGGCTTTGAAACGAATCGAACTAAAAATGGATCAAATCGGATCGTTGCCACCCCTACTCCGGATCTTACCGAAAATTTGTCCTCGGGGAAAATATAAAATACCTGTCAAAGAATAGAGATGGTAAAATTACAATAGGAAAAAATTGAATTTAACGACTCCCAATAAATCCCTCGACACACCCAAGCCCAGGAGAAATTTTGCAAGAATAAAGCTGCCTTAAAATATTTAAACTTAATTTTGCCTCTGCCTATAGTAGCATTGTAGCATGCCACGCCCGCGGGGAAAAGAATTATTGCTTTCTGTTAAATAACGAGACTGTCAATCTATCCGTCTTGTCGTTCTTTGTTCTCATCCAGACCTGATAAATGCCTGGCCGGTCCCGAGTATTTTTTTTTATTTCACACTTCCCTTTAAATTTTTTTACATGGGCAATTTTTGCACAGGAGACGCCTTTAAATTTAAAATTCAGGATTTAATGAATGACTTCAACCGTCATTTTATTAATTTCCACGGATTTGACATGGCCACTAATGAATCGGTGAAAATGGGGGCGAAATAAGAATATTGTCTATCCCATTCTGGGCAGTGGAATGGAATCCCCGGAAATAAGCATGTGGAGTGGAGAGTTGTTTATTTACCAGAAAATGTTACGCAAGGTACCCGAATGCGTGTGAGTTTTTGGGGTAGTCAATCAAGTGGGGATAAATGAGAGGAGAAAGGGAGGAATCCATCAAGGAGAAATGACAAGCCCCGGAAAACCCTAGAAACTCCGGATTTTTTTTCGGTCCAATAATTGCTATATACTTTTCTAAACTCTCTACAAACACATTGGATTCCCCACCATTCCCATGCTCCTTCCACTTGCCTAAAGGACGTAATTACAGGGCCGGAGGGAAATAAGAGTGGGTGCGGGGAAATTGGTATAATTTCGCCCGGCTAACGTCTAATTCTCCCCGGCTCTCCCGGAGACCCCGTGGGATTCCTGGGGGAGAGGAGGAATTGCGTGAGCCCAGGAACTTTTTTTACCATTTTTTCCCAGTGTCCGAGATAGAAAAACATAATTCCACTCAATCTTCCGTCTGTCTTCATCCACTCAAAATAGGACGTTGGAGGGATGTTTATTTTTTTGAATTATCGTGAGGCGAGAATATGAAAAATTATATATGAAAACTTATATGTGAATAAATTATTGTGAAACTGGGAATGGTGACTGCCACCAATTATTTGTCGTCGTCCATCCTACACGGTGGAAGATCATTTTTCCGGAGGATGGCGGGAAATATATGAAATGTATACATATGTATCTAAATAAAATTGTAAAATATGGTTCAATCTTTAATTGTTTTGCCCACAGAGCGCTGTACTTTCCCCGGGCGGTGGGAAGGGAATTGGTTTCAGTCGGGCTTTCACCAGTCCATCGCCATTGCGAGACACTCCATCAACTCCAAAGGCAAATGCCTGGAGTCCAGCGGGGACAAATTCGTGCTCTACAATCAGTCAGTTATTTCCCTTATTTTGTAATTAAATCATCCATTACAAGTACAAATACTGGACCAAATTTTTAACATTTTTTAAACATTTTAGGCGGGAAAACTGCTACCGGTGCGTGGTGTTCCATGAGAAGCATCACAATGTGCTGCAGTACAAGGAATGTAAGAATTCCGCCCTTTATCTAGAATTTTATAATAGACAATTTAGAGAAATAATACTTAATTTGTTATTCATTAAAACTATATTAATTGGTTAGAAATGAAATGAGGCTGTTTTTAAATGAAACTAAATAAATTGGATCTGCTCAATCAGCGTTCTGCCTCCCGGAAAGGCGGACACTTCGCAGCCTGTGCCGGGCGATCACGGGAGACGCGTACCTCTTCTCCATGTTCCGGCTCGGATCCGGGCCGGTGGAGTGTCCCTTCCAGGGTCCCTTGACCTTCTCGTACAATCGGGGCGGCGGGGATTGCGCGTCGCCTCCCTCGAATCTGGACTCGTGCCTCAAATCCTCCCGACTCCTCCTCAGCTACCAGGCGTGTCCGGATGTCCCTGGGACGGAAAGCACAGGTGAGGAGATTGTCTCTGTCTCGTCCTAGATAAATAAAGCCATGTGCGAAATCCCTGTTCATCCTCTTTCATATTTACACATACTTTCACCCTTTCTCCGGTGTCCAATGTAATAAAGGGTTTAGCAGCACGGAAATTGCATTAAGAGATTAAAAACACTCTGCTTCAGGAGTTTTCTCTCTCTCTCTTCGTGTTTCCTTCTCTCTTTCCCTGAACTTCCCAGTTTGTACATTTACTGTCTCTCCCAGATTGCAAACTTTCCCTTTCACTCCAGGAGAAAGCAATATTTGCGCAAGTAAGAGCAAGAACAAAAGCGTGCTAATCCAATTTGAAATGTGCGTCTCAACTCAGGCCATTTAATAAATTTACTTTACCTTTGAGTCTGATATTTCCCTCTTTTGTTTTCCTCTCAAGACAACACAGTCACTCCATGTGTTACTCCCTTTTCTATACAAGGATTCCCTCCGGTGAATTATTATCTCTCACGCCCCAAATAATTTACTTACATCTTCGCCACATTTAAGCCCCTTCCCGGGAGATTTCCCACCGATTTCACACTCCCGGGAATTTTTTAAAAAATTATTTCTTTCCATATTTCTCGGGATTTCTGCCTGGGTTAATTTGCTCAGAGGACGGAGAAAGCACCTGAAATTAAGGAATTAACCACAATTTTAATTGCGGTCAGAATTGGAGTTCTTAATAGTATGAACAATTAAGACTCGAAGATTACCTCTCGTGCTTTGGTATGTACAGGGTGGGCCTAAGTTTTGTTCCGGAAATTCATTTATGGATATTGAAAAAGGGACTTCAACGAGAGTATGCCGATTTTAGCCCTTGAAAGAGGGGAATCGAGGATTCCTTAAACAAATATTCAAACAAAAATTGAAAGAGGGAGTTGTAGGAGAAATTACGTAATGCTGGATGGTGAGGAAAAAGTCGTAAATAGCACCCTGTATCAAGGGAATGCCGAGGGTGGCAGTGCAGGGAGGAACCCGGAGGAAGTTAAAAGGAATTCGGCGTGGATTTAAGAATAATAAGATGACGGTTAATGGCCACAAATGTGATCGTATAGAGGACAGGGGAGAGAGAGGTAAAACGGGAAGTGTAGCAACTTTCCCCGTGGTCGTAAAAAAGAAGAAAAAGAAATAAAAAGGAAATATTAAAAGGAAAGAGCGTGTACAAGGAATGGCTGGGGAAAAAGGTAGGGAAAGAGGGAGATGGCGGAGGATTATGAGAATAATTCAATTGTCCTATTTGCATTTTGATAGGAAATTAAATATTAAGCTTCCTCTCTTCAATCCTCTCATTCTTTCTCTCTCCCTCTCGCTTTCTCCCTTCTCATCTCCTTCCACTTCCTTAGCGGAAAATAGTGGAAAGAAAACTACTTCATCTCCCTGAGAAATTCCCCACACAAGCTCCCGTGGACGGGCAGGAGAAGTGGCAGTAAATGTTATGTGTAGTGAAATTCAATAAACTTTTTTTCCCTCCAAAAAAAACTTTTTTCGTCTTCCTCATTTTTATTCCTTGGAGGAAAAAACATTGTCTTAGGAAAATCACATGAGATGAAGTGGAGTGTTATATCCTGGAAAAGAAAGTTTTTCCAGGGATAAAATGACACGTGCCACTCCTTTTGGTATTTTCCGGGGTTTTATGTAGATAGAGACTCGGATTTTGACTAATAATAATAATGTAATGGATTTCTTCCTTACCTTTTTTTTATTATCCAGCGGAAGAACTGGAGTGTTTGGGCTCATGGAAGGAAGGCTCCAGCCGCTACATGCTGGGGCTCATCCAGTACTCCCATGCCGCGTCCCTGGAAGACAGATTCCGGTGCTTCTCTTATGAGCGGATTAAGAAGTCCGGGAGTGGCAGTGGCGGGAGTCACTTTGGCAATCAAATGGGGATGGCTGGAGGGCTGGTGGTCGGGAATCTGGAGCAGGATCCTGGGAACTCTCATGGGAATGCCTCCGAGGTGCTCTATCGGGTGGCTATGTCGGGGGATGCCACCTGCAACGGCCTCACCCCTCAGGAAGGCTCCCGGGTGCTCACGCTTAGAAGGGGTGAGTTCTTCCCAGTAAAAAATAATTTAATGCTCAACGTCAATAGAAATGCTAGTCCCATGATTAACTGTTTTGCCAGATTAAATCGTTGCTTAAAAAATGGATTTAATGGATTAAAAAATACGAAGTTTGACTCGTAATTTTCGTTTTAAATGTCTTAGCTCTCACCCGAAAAATGTGTCAATTCCCCTCGTGGCTGATGGGCGGGAAGGAATGGGTTTCCTTGGACGATAGGACGACGTTTACCTTCGACGGGGCGGAACTCCGGATGCGGAATGCCACTCTTGGAGATGAAGATGAGGAGGAGGAGGAGAGCTCAGAGGAAGATGAGGAGGACAGCCCTGGACGAAGCACTCTGGCGATGGTGGCCAAGTGCACCCAAATCCAGGATAATCCCACCCTGGACAAGGTCCGGCTCGTTCTCCACGTCACCGCTGGATGGTGAGTGTTGTTTTTGGACATTTCGACTGGACATTTCTATACTTTTATTATTTTTTTAATTTTAATTTTCAAATACGCTCGAAGGCTTTAATTACAAATTATCGATTACATTCGGCTGCTCCGCTAGTATTCAATTGCAAATTTTAAAATATAATTGTATTGTATGTCGAACACAAAATACAAATTACAGAATACATCCGTAGCTAGTAATGTATTTGAATACGTATTCTAATTACAAAATACAAATATCTACATTTCAAATGCGTGTTGTAAATACAAAATACAAATAAATGTATTTAAAATGCGTGTTGTAAATACAAAATACAAATAAATGTATTTACAATGCGTATTATATGCGTTCATTTGTATTTTAGAACACAATCAACAAATTATGAATTCTATTTTGCCTTGGTGCACTTTTAAATTGCAAAATACAGCAAAAGACTCCAAAAAAATCTCGTGTATTTAAATACAAATTACAAAATACGTGTATTAAATATCTGTATTTGAAAATACAATTACAAAATGCAAAAACGTAATGTATCTGCATATTTCAAATACATGTATTTTAAATACGATGTTATTTTGGCCATCTCTGCAATTTTTACATGCAAAAAATTTGTTTTTTATATAGCCGAAACGGGTATATGTGCGCCGGGATTTACAGGAGAGACGGTCACATTCTGGAGCTTCAATTTGGTAAATTAAAGAGCTTTTTTAACAAGAAATTAATAACAGTATACATAAATTTTAATTACTTCGTGATGTTATGAATAGGAACAATGGTCCGACGCGCGGAGGACGCATGTCACCTCTTGAACTTTGACCCCAAACATGCTGAGTTCAGCACGCTCGTGGGTGAGTGCTACATATACATTAGAAGACCGTTTAAATGTTAAAATTTCTTATACACATTGTTTTTATTTGTTCATGCATTTTATTAAGATTAAAAATAAAAATGATTACGTGTATCCACAGAATCTTCAGCAAATCAAGGTCGCACCCGAAAGCATTGTCCCAACGTGGGTCAATTCCAGGTCACGGGTCTCCTGCTCAAGTCCCACGAGAATCTAGATCGGAAGAGCCGGAGAGGAGCAACGACCTCCGGCTTCACAGAGGCCAAATGCCACCTGTCCGATCTGGGCGTGGGGACGATGAGCGTGGGCTGCAATTCCCTGGACTCCCTGCAAATTCATCCCAAATGCCCGCATCCCCAACATGTTTCAGGTAAACACATTCCCCAGATGTTTTCTAACTCTAAAATCGATTGGGGATAAATGTATTGTTTGGAGGATAAAAAATGAAATTGTCCTTTAATAAATGGATTTGTATCCCTGCAGATTACTCCTGCGACGGCTGGTGGGAGGAGAAAGGCGTGCGGTACTTGATAGCCACGAGCAAATCCATTCTGGGTCGGAGACGACGTTTTTGCTTTGCCTACCGCGAAGATCATCAACGTCACAATTCCCATCACAACCGCTGGAGGATCCCCGGGGAGGAGGAAGAGCTTGAGGCCGGACCCAAGGCCAACAATCCCTACCTGCCCGACTTTACTTTCTCCAGCGAAAGTCCGGGCGAGAGCTCCGACTACGGCCGGGTCCTTCTCTTCTCCATCATGGCCGAGTCCTGTCACCGGAATTTGCGGCTGGGAGTTGAAGGCACCTTGGTCTTCAATGTTACCAGTCAAGGTCAGTGTCTTCCTCAGCTCACTAACGACACTGTTCCCTCCGACATAAATAATTGGTTCCTTTTTATTTCCGTTCCAGGTCGATGCAATGGTGTAGGCGGCGCGAATGGCTTCGTCAAGGCGACTGTGATAACTTTTCTCCTTCCTCTTCTCCTCATCATGTGCCCCCAATGAGCAACGAACTACAAAAAAAACTCCCATATCGCAAAGGATTTCCCATGTGGGATTTAATTAAAGATATACATATTTAAAAAGTGCAATTATTCCCTAAGATTTGCTGGCCCTGTAAACATTATTCCCAATAAAAATGGCAGCCATTTAAGAATAATTCCAGTGGAATTTGAAATCCTTAAGAAATCTTTCCAGCGGAAATTGGAACCCTTAAGAAATAATTCCAGCGGAAATTGCAGCCCTTAAAAAATGCTCGTGTGCTACAAATGAAGAAAAACTCACCATGACGAAGAAATGAACCCTGTGCGTAATAGAATGATTCCCCATTGTGATAAACACATCCTGACAATCTGTTTTTCTCTTCTTGTTTTCCGTTGTATTTTTTATACAATTGTACATAACATCTCCATGTGCGTATACGTTACGAAATGACAAAATAAATGTTGACTAAATGTTATTTGCTACAAAATTCATTCCTGTATAAAAATGCATTTTTCTAATGGATCCTTGGACATGACACTTCCCGGAAAGTACAGGAGAAGAGAAACTTCCGGAAGTCATTACCGACAAATTTTGAAGACGAAGATGAATGAAAAGAGGATGAGAAGGATTTGAGAGAGAAAATGGAAAGGATTTGGGCGGAGTGAAAGGAATTAGAGGCCGGGAAAAGTATTTTGCTTTGAAGGGGGAAAGATAATCATAATGGAGTTGTTCCAAATTAGATTGGCGGCCAGGTGGGCACAGGTGGACCGCAAATTATAATTTCTCTCTCCCTTCTTTTCCCTTCCACTTTCCCTTTGCTGTCTCTTTCATTCCTTGGTCAACTTTCACCTTCATCTCCAGGTCCCTTTCCTTCCTTTCCCTCCTTTGTATTTCCGCCCCTTCACCCTCCATTTAGTATATGGAGCTCTTCATTACACTAATTTCCCTTTGTTTTACTCGACTTTCCCCTTACCCAAAATCCTCTTCAGCGCTTACTTTCTCCATTTCCACCAACAAAATTGTATTTCTCCATCCCCGGCAGTTCTTTCCAGTTCTTTCTCCTTTGTCCATATAAATTCATTAACCTGGGGAAAGTGCAAAACCAAGGGATGTTTCTCCTCAAAGTTTCCCTGCTCAAGCCTCTCCACCACCCCGGATATGTCCCTAAACTTGCCCGAGTCTTTGGGGAAAGTATTGCCATTTGCTCTTGCTGGAGGAGGAGAGTGCATAGTGAGAATTTGGAGTGAGAATGGCTGGTGTGTTGCGAAGGAGGGAAAGATCCGGAGGAGAGAGAAGAGAATTAAATTGAAAGTCTCAAGAGAGAGCGGGTAAAAAGCTTATTAAGTTTCCCTCCCACCTTAATCTTCTTACCTTGCGGGGAGAGGCAGAGAGAGAGAGAGAGAGAGAGAGAGAGAGAGCAAGAGTCTCGAGTGGAGGGAAAGGGAAAAGTTTTTGTGGGTTCAAAAGGTGATTATTTGCTATATCATTCCCAACTTTTCCGCTTATCTTCCTCTCTCTTGCTCCTGACTAAAAGAAGTCTTTCTTTTTTCGCTCCTGTTCAACCGGGAAGCGGGAAAAATCACCGGTAGGCTTGTGTACTTACTTACGCCATAAAAATCTCTGAAGATTAAATTGTGAACACTCTCCAAAATGAACTTCCCACAGATTCTTGCGCTCATTTGCCTTGTGCTGTCCCGAACAGAAATTGTCCAGGAGCAATTTAAATATTTTTCAGACACCTCGTATCCTTCGGATCACCTTTGAAATATATAAATGTCGTCCAATTTAAATTCGAAGTCGACATTCAAAGTCGAGCGTGCATTCCAAAATGGCAAATCTTAAAGAAATCAATCAGTTAAAGAATTTCCCCCAGTTTGTTGCACAAAATCGTAGCCTTCTATGAAATAACGCCAAGATTGAAAGAACATCGTATTTCTTGGCCAGTTAATCGCATTCGTGTATGCGCGTGCATTAAATAATAAAATAAATAATAAAATCTCTGTCCCCAACCTCTCTCGTAGCGGCCCAAGGAGTGACTAATGGTTCATTACTCCCACGACAATGACATAAAGGAGCCAGATAATTATTGTGGGAGGGAGAAGCAGAGAGGGATAAGGCGATAAGGGGGTAAAAGGAGCTGAAAGGGCCATTTGTGGCCTTTTGCACTCCATGCACATCCTGCAGGGGAGAACAATTAAGATTCCGATACAGCATCATGGACTAATGGAGGGCGGAAGGGATGTGGTTTCCATTTAGGCGAGAGTAAACAGGGAGATTCGGACAGGGAAGAGAGAGAGAGATGAGAGAAAGGGAGAATTGTGTCTCGCCAACACTTTATGACTTGGTTGGATGACTAATAGTTTGACATTTTCGTCTTTAGTGTGCATAGCTCTTCAAATTTATTGCTGACAATTCCTTCTTCTCCCTTCCAAACGGGGACCGGGAGGATGTTGAAGCACAGAAAGCACACAATTTCCGGATTGCTCCAGCAGACTTCACCTCACATATAATGATGGAAAGAGCACATTTTGCATATCTACGCATCTTGTTGTCCCCAGCACTTCTTCGGAAGGGTGAAATTTGAGAGTGACTATGTGTGTATGTACATATGTGTAATTTTACCTTCACTCCGTCCTAGTTAATGAACTAATATGTATCTCAACAAATGCATGAGAGGAGAGAGATGGTGATGGTGACAATTGTGCTGGGCAGGCATTTATCGCCAGTAGCTCATCACATCCACCTCCCGTGCAGATACTTGCAGTGGAAATGTAAATTATTCCTGTTCTTTAACCCTTTGTGTACATAAGTACAGAGCAGGATAAGCCTGAGGTAGTACTGTAGCAATTATACCCGTCATTATTTCATCTCCAAACCTAAAATGTTCCTGGCGTTGAAGAAAGGGACGAAGAACGTGGTATGTATAGTACTTATTAAGAAAGGATACCGGTTGCACGTGTGCAAAGAGATGAAGATGCAAAACAACATCTCATAATTTTTTTTTGCGAAACTAATACTGCCTTTTGGATACACTTCAGCAGCTTGGCGAATTGGGTGACGAAGAAAGCCAGGGATTTGTGGATTTATTGGGAGCACAGGTGAGGGTAAGCACATTACATTTATCCCTGGCGACTCTAAATAATCTTTAACAGCAAGGTTGAAGTTCTAGGAAGATAGCACTTTTTCTGGAAAAGTAAAACAAAAACAATTACTGGATTTTTGTGTACCTCGCATTTTTTTACCCTTTGAGAGAAGATATAAACAGAATGGGGAAAACCAATATTTGAAGAAGGTTGGAGGTACCTGGATTAAATGTATTGGCGGGGCGGAGTCAGAGATCTTGGCATGTGAAAAGAGGAAGGTCATACTAAAAAGGGAAGAGACGAAATGGTGGAGAGCGTCGGAAAGAGAAAAAAGGAGAAAATGGAGGAGAGAAAGCTATAGCAGTGCATGACCTCCCCCTGGAGAAAGAGAAATGAAATCAAATATAATGTGGAGTAAATGGCTCGTGAATGTGCAATGGCTTGGGACGATGACGTTCTCTTTCTCCGAAGAATACTAAAAAGAAAGCCTGGACCCAGCTCCTCCTCCGAAAAAGTCAGCGGCGAAATAGAAATGTGGTGGATTTCCCCCTGAAATGTGTACACAAGGACGTTGAGGGAGTTGCCTCACAATCCGTATTCGTCCACCGTCTCTTCCGTCTCCAGGGTTTTCCTGGACAATGTATTAATAGTTCCGGTAACATGTCTTGTCCGCCCTGCAAAAAGTGAGGTGAAAGTTCCCCGTTTGAAGCGTGCAGAGTCAAAACGGACCGAGTCGATTTCCTTCCAAGCAATGGTGTCATTTTCATAAAAAGTACGGTATTATAAGGATGGCAATCTGACAGCATTTTCCCTGGGTCAAAGGTCGTCTCAAGTACCCTAATCGCCAGGCTTTCGCCTAACTACTGAGTAATGTCGTAGTAAATTAGAGTCCAATTTTTCTTTGTCCAGTTTTCGGAAGGAGAAAACGTATTCTTTTGCCCTTTTTAAATTTTTCTACTGGATCTAAGAAGTTGTGGAGCAGGAAGTCAAGTTTTTATTTTTATTTTATGATTACATATTATAGCTAAATAATTTAGAGTTCACATATTTGACACCATTATAATCGACCCGCTTCAAGGTCATTTGTAAATATTGCGGATCCATTTTTTTTCTTGATGCATGTATTTTTGGTAGTAAACATATTGAGCATACATGGATTCCACGTGGTCTAATTTACTAATAGAAAAAAATACTATTACCGATAAAGGAAAGCCACCGCCCAGTTGCGAACGAGCGCTACGGTCAATGGCCAAGTCCGCCGATAACAGATAATGCGTTTTTCCGCTCTACAGAGTTTTCCTTATTGCCTTTTCCATATTTCATCAAATATTTTTCTCACTCGAGCAGCTTGGAAGAAAGTCACAATTATTGTGATGACAACAATGACCTCCTCATCCAAACATAAATATGTACCTTTCTCGAAGCCCCCTCCAGTTCCTTTCACTTTAAAGGAACTGGAGCCTCATGTTCTCACACATCCCACAATGTGTCTTGTCCAGAGAAGCTAAATTGAACGTAAAAATACAAAATCTAAAAAATAATTGTGTACACATTTTTGGGCATTATAATTTTTATTCTATTAAGCTAAAAAAGCAAGTTAAACCAAAAAAAGCAAGCTTAAAAATTAAAATAACTAGTATTTTGCTTAGAAATTAGATAATTTTGCTTTAAAATTAAACAAAAAACAATATTTTCGGCCAGTTTTACGGAACAAGAATGAAATGATGGATTCCAGCAGCATCTTTGACAGCGTTCCTGGAAGTTTCCTCTCGGTGCCGTCCAAGTTCAACCTCAATGGAACCACATTACGCGTCGTCTTTCGGGTGAGGCCTTGGCAGAATAGCTTTTTCTGCAATTAACTTGAATTAGTTTGCAGTTCTGTACAGTACGCATAACTTATACACACACATTCAATGGATATTCCCAGCTGAACAACCATTATCCATTTGATGTGGAGGTGGAAAAGATCCGGGTAGATGAGGTGAACCAGAAATACGTACTCAAAGGAGGCTTCGGCGTCCACGTCTTTCTCCTTCTCCACGCCTACCTCAATTTCACGTGAGAAACGTCTAATCCGAGAATCTCCAAATTAATATATTCTAGACCAAGTTTGTTTTAATGGCACCCTGTTAACAGAGCGATTTTGGGAATGATACTCATATATGTTTTGAATCCGAGGCAGTGGTAACAGTTTTAATAGTAACTCAATAATGATTGTGATAAATAATTTGGACCCAGCTATGAAATGGTAATGGATCCTCCTTCACTGGAATACCGCTTTGACCGAGCCGAGAATCTCTCCATTGACATTTTTGCTTCTCCATACAAAGTGACGGCGCAAAGGGCTGCCTTAGTGGACCCCACGGCTGTCATCTGCTCGTCCATGTAAAGTCTCGTTTATAGAAAAGTCTAATTGTAAGCATTTGTTTACATATGGATAGTGAGGAAGTGCGAAAAATCAAGTGATTTTGTTAGTTTTTGCGGAAGTTTGAGAATTTTAGAGTGGAATTGGCGAAGACGTTTGAATGTGTGCATTTCCTGCAGAATTTCCGTGTTCTTCAACCACGACTGGGAGAAAGGGATGCACGATATGGTGCTCGAGACCTTCCCAGCACACATCTGGCTCGCCCTTGCCCTCCTCGCCGCCTTCCTGGGCATCTTCCTCAGCCTTTCCCTCCACCTCACCTCTCAGGGAGGAATGGATGCGCTCTTTCATCTCATTTCCTTCTTCTGCCAACAAGGTCCTCATTTTCCTATGTTTATTTGTGTTCACACCTGATTCATTCCCATTACGCTGACCATTACTGGGATTTTTGCAACAATTGGATGTGTGCGCAGACGCAAGTGTCAAATTTCAATCGCCTTCCTCCGTGACGATCATCCTCCTCACGACATCCCTCACGTCCGTCATCATCTTCGCGTCCTACTCGGGCGTGTGCGTGTCCACGAATGCCGTGAACAGATACCGCATCAATTCCCTGGAAGAACTGGTTCAGTCCGCTTTTGATATTAATTTCTATGTAGGTAGCAGGCCGAATTCAACCATTTACATCGCTGGTCAAGTATGCATATATTTACGAAATTTAATGGTCACTCAGTGGATTGTTTATCCAATGTTTGCATGAATGGCCCAATGAAGGAATGAACGAAATTCTACTTGCGCAGGCGCTAAACAAAAGCAGCAAAGTGATCCAGAAGCTGTTCCAGAAGATCGGCCAGTCCAAATTTATGTTCGAATCCTTTGAAGCCTCCTTTCTCCAGGTGCTCCGGCGTCCCTTTGCTTATATTATAGACGAGGAGTCCGCCTTCAATGCTATGGATGCGGCCATTGGCTACTATCCCTGCAAATTCACAAAAATTCCCTTTGCGCATGTCCGGTTCCCAATTGCAATGCTTCTGCGCAAGAACTCGCCACATAAATCCGCCATTAATTTCGGGTGAGTTCTAGGCGACAATGTTTTTCAAGAAAAACCATATTTTTGAATGTAATATAACGGGGTTTTTATTGGTAAGAGAATGTTGTACATTCGGCATCATGCTAATTGCGGTGTTTTATACTGCACAGAATTCAAAAACTGAGAGAAAGCGGGCTGCTTCAATGCCAGACGAAGCGCTGGCGTCCCGAAAAACAGAACGTGGGCTGCAGCAGAGAATTCGGCGAAGGATTTTTTCGCATTGAAATCGTTTATATTTCATCCTTGTACTGGATGCTGATAGGAGGCGCTATCCTGGCTCAAATTATACTACTTTTAGAGCGCTTTTCGCGAAGGCAAATTACAATGCAACCTAAAAATTCGATCGCGTGAGTCATGCCAAAACGCTTTCTTATTCGTTGTTCATATTGCGCACCAATTGCTAGAGAACTGGAGAGGGATAGCTCAAAACGTTTTCGTCCCAAAAATGAAGGAAACCAGCGTTCTGACGATGAAATCGACAAACTTGGGCGAGCTAGCGCGCTCAAATGTGTCCAGCACTGATCGCACAATCGGGAATGGATTGAACCATTCTCTTCAGAAAGGTCGTCCGATTTCGAGATTCCGTCCTGGCATGAGTCAGTGTTAGCCTCAATCGCAGAGGAAATCTTGAGAAAGAAGATTAACTGGAAGAAAATCCCCACTGTGTATTATCTGTTCAGAGGGGAGCATCATGAGCAGCCTATCCGAGATCAGGCAAATGCCATCGGCCACGCCCGATCCCTGCCATCTTTCTCCCATACCAAACAGGAAAATGGCCGAGTTGGAAGCATGGCGAAAATGACTGGTGACAGCGGAGATCCAGAATAGACCAAAAAGGGCTCGAAAATGAGGAAAAGTTCCTGCACGGAATAACTCCGCCCTGGCCTGAAACCTGACCTCCCCTGACCCGGATACATTTCCTTGAAAAGGGTCGTCATCATTCCCGGGTTTTAGTAGGCCGTTTGCCACTACAAGGTTAGGAAGATGGTCGCGGGAAAGGTCAGATGGATGGGGAACACCTGAGGATTAATGCCTTGAGGGGGGAGCAAGGAGATTAGGAGCGTGAGAAGGTAGAGGGCGCCTTGGAAGCTTGCCACCCCGTAGGCTACGTAATAAATGCTTCGGCGCCATGAAATCGTCGGTGGTCCGATTTGACCCTGTACCCGATTCACATCGAAGGGGAGGAGACCTAGCTCTGACAGCAGTGCAAGGTGACCCACTGGGATTCATAGGCGGAGAGCATTTTTGCCATTCGGATCCAAGAGAAGAGTTTGTGAAAAGAAATTTTGCTTGCCACAGCGACTTCAAAATCCAAGATAAACACGTAGGATTTATCTTGGAATTCGAATTTATACGGATTTATCTTAACAAGGATTTTTTTGGAATCTCTTTAGTAATATCGTTCCGGACCTCCGAATTTGTACACATAATAATAATAATAATAATGGCCGATGGCCAGCTAGATATTTGTTGATTCCTAATAGAATAGGTAAGTGCTAACGATACAGATTTGCTTGTAGAAAGATTGTGGTTCGGACGCGTCTTCTGTCACAGGTTTTAAAGAAAGAAAATAGAGCGGAGATTTCCGTAAGGTAATAGTTCCGTAAGGTAATAATTGTTTACAATGAATTAAGTCAACACAATTTTGTCAGCTGAGTTTTGAGCACGGCTGATTACCTTATTGCGGATATGCAGGAAGGTATCAACAAGACGATTTAGATGCGGAAAGCGGTTAAAATAACGAAATAGGCAATCCAGTTCATTTGTTTATGTCCATTTTGTTTTCCTAAATTCTCGTTTCCGAACCGGCAATATGATTCATGCAAAATCGAGGCACTTATTGAGCACCACGTCTTCACAAAAAGTAATCAGTGAATATTCGGAAATCACCTCCGAATTTTGAATTGTAAACAACAATTGGTTATTTCTGATAACTTCATTCATTAGGAAATCCGGCAATTCACCCCTATCTTCCGTGAGACAAATTTACCTTTGGAGTTACAAAATCAATAGATCAATCA
>JAQGBT010003409.1:0-19724 GCA_034698585.1 Disparrhopalites patrizii | reverse complement strand
AATAAATTCAAAATTGAAGCTGAAATAAATTCAAAATTGAAGCTGAAATAAATTCAAAATTGAAGCTGAAATAAATTGAAAATTGAAGCTGAAATAAATTCAAAATTGAAGCTCAAATAAATTCAAAATAAAGCTGAAATAAATTCAGAATTGAAGCTGAAATAAATTCAAAATTAAAGCTGAAATAAATTCAAAATTGAAGCTGAAATAAATTCAAAATTGAAGCTGAAATAAATTCAAAATTGAAGCTGAAATAAATTCAAAATCGAAGTTGTACTAAATTAGAAAGTTAATTTAAATTAATTTGAAGCCAAAATGAATTGATGCTAGAATAATTTCCTATAAATGAAGCTTAACTAAACATGTATATCTAAAATTTGATGTTACGCACATGGAAAATTGGAACTAAAATTGTTGAAAACTTGACAGCGGCATAAGAGTGGGACATGAAATGATATGAAAATTGACAAAAAATCACATAAGAAACTAAATTTCAATTGCACTTTTTAGATTTTGTTCACCATTTTGAGCTTATTCCGTTTTTAAATAAACTGGACATTGAAATTAATTTAAACCAAATTGAACTCACAATTGAAGTTGAATTTCATGTGAATGGAATTCCAGTCTAAATGTATTCAGGCTTATCTTCCAAGTAGCGCCGAGTCCTAATTTCGCTTACGTAAGCCCAGAGTCGGAGTTCATTGGGGCATGTAATCGCCAGAGAAAGTTTTTGAAGAAAGGGAAGTGTGTAAGTACGAAAAGGAAAGGGGAGCTGAGGCCTACAGGCAGTTTTGGAAAGATGGTGAGAGAAAAGGCCCATAGAAAGATGGACCAACATCCTCCATTGAGGATGTGTGAGAAAGGGGACAGCGAAAAAGGGAAGAAATGGAACTGACATTCGGCCACGGCCTGGTGAGTGATGGCTCCGCAACAGACAATGATTGATAATTCCGAGTAATTTGGACACTTTCTCTCCTCGGGGGGCTCATTCCCAAAGTACAAACAAAGAAACAAGTCATACACAATTCCATCCCGCCTTCACTTTTTCCCCTTCCCTGTACTCCGTCTTTAGTTTTGAGGAGAGACAAATGGATAAAAATGGACCTGGCAAAGATCTACAGGCTTTCTCTGGGGGTAAACCGTGTAAGGAACAGAAGGGTTGGAGATGTTTCCGAGAGAGAAATACATTCTCAGACGGAGTGATCTGGTACCTAGGGAAAGGCGTGAAAATGGAAAAGCAATTAAGGAGTGGCACCACAGAAAATTCGGGCAACGTCAAGAGAAAGGCAGGACGGAGTATCACAAATATACGGACAATATGGACAGTTGCATTACTAGAAAAGTGACGGAATCCGGGGGAAAGGCCAGCAAAATATTTTACCAAAAGTGGTAACAAGATAACGGTAACAACGTATATATGGGCAGGTCGATTTCAACACCTGGGACACGAAGACGGACCAAAATAATTTAGTACCTAATTGGAAAATAATTCCATTAAAAATCTGGAATTCAGAAGACGGTGATCCCGCTGAGTACGAAGTTACCACGAAAAGAGGAATACCTAGGTAACGGATTTTTGGTATTTTTGGCATTGTTTTGGTAAACAGTGTGTTACAAAATAATTTTGGTAACGAATAGTCGGAATAGTGCAAAAGAAACCAAGAGTGGTAAATCTGTGTTACATAAGTGGTAAATCTACGATACAGAAGTGGTAAACCACACATAAATAGTATATTCTAGTACCAAAAAAGGCGATACACTAATTAAAATGGTATTTTCGGACCATAGGAAAGCGAAAAGTGGTAAAGTCTTGGAATGATCTATTGGTAATTTTAAATTGTACTCAATTCCGTCAGTCTCCTTTGGTACCGTAAATAAACGACTAATTTTGCCGAATTTTGCTTTGCATACGTTAGTGCTGGCACGGATAAGAAGGGGTAAACTCGAAGGGACCATGAATTATGGGCTATCCGGTACAAACGTAAGAATGGTAAAATTACTCAGCTGTGCTGGTACTATTTTTAACCTCGATAAAAGTAGCAAAGAGGTTGGAACATGTAATATTTCTACGTTTGGCTGTCTGGTACAACAAAAATGTGGTAAACTGTGGTAAGAATAGTGGTAAATATTTCAATAAGTGATAACAAGTAGTAAATAACGTTAACAAATTGTGGTAGTAATGAGTAAATAATGGTAAACAGCGGTAAAAAATGATGATGCCAAGCTAAAAAGTGGTAAACTATAGTAAAGAAAAGTGGTAGATTATGGTCATAACTTGTGCGGGAAAGTGGTAAATTGTAGTAACAACGTGGTGTTAGAATAAAGTTTGGTAAAAATGTTGTACATTATGATAAATCGTGGTAAAAGTGGTAAATTCTGGTAAAAAAGTGGTAAATTGTGAGGGAAAATTGAACATTCTAGTAGCAACGTGGTGCGTGGAAAACGTTTAGCAAAAATATAGCGCGCTTTGGTAAATCATGGTAAAAAGTGGTAAATTCTGGTTAAAAATGTGGTAAATGGTGAGGGAAAATAGCAAATTCTAGTAACAACGTGATGCTAGGATAACGTTTGGTAAAAATTTATTGGGTTATGGTAAATCATGGTAAAAAGTGGTAAATTCTGGTAAAAGAAAGTGGTAAATGCAGACATCCTGCATTGACATTGAAATAGGCTAATGGTTCGTAATATCATTAGGAATTCAATAACATTCAATACCATTGTCCTTATGTGAAAAAACGATCCCCAGTCATCCAATCAATGCTTAGAGGCCCACAAAAAAGCTATCAATTGCCTTTTACATCGCTGAGGCCAAAGAGCAGCCCATGCGTCTCCCATCAAGCTGTCCCTCTTATGAATAATAAACACGCAATTCGTCCGATGTATCTCCGCACATCTCACGTGCAATAAAAACTTATGTAGCGGAAGGGACACATATTGGACCTCTATTCATGATCCTTTCCAATTCAATTTCCGACAAGCTTCTAATAAATAGTTCATTACCAAAGAAACTTCTTCTTTTTAGCGGCCGAATGTGTAACAAAATAGGATGTAGAAGGGAGAATTTTTCAAGTTTGTACTCACCACTAATTTTCTGGATCATCTCACAGCACGACTGGGCCGCCAGACAGCAGTCAGTCCACTTTTTGGCGGCTTCGTAATTAATGAATGTGTCGTACAGGGGACTTTGTAAATCACTGATATTCGCGGGTACCTGAAAGATTAAAAAATATAATAATTATAAATCTTTGAATAAACATTAAACAAGTATCTTAAAAATATTTAAATCGCTTCCAGAATTCATATATGTATTTAAAATCTGTACAACTTGGTATTAAAATATCTTCAAAAATTCTTAATATCTTTAAAATATTTATATTAAAACACCTCTAAAATATTGCATTAGTTAAAATATAATCAAAGGCTCTTACTACAATAACTTCAAAACTTTGCATTAAAATATCGTCAAAAATTCGTATTTAAATATCTTCAAAATTTCGTATTAAAATATCTTCAAAAATCCATGTTAAAATATCTTAAAAAATTCGTATTAAAATATCATCAAAAATCGGCATTAAAATCTCTTCAAACATTTATGTTTAAATTTCTTTAAAAATTTGTATTAAAATCTCTTCAAAAATTTGTGTTAAAATTTCTTTAAAAATTTGTATTACAATCTCTTTAAAAATTTGTATTACAATCTCTTTAAAAATTTACATTAAAAACTTTTCAAAAATTCGTAGTAAAATCTCTTCAAAAATTCGTATTAAAATCGCTTTCAAAATTTGCATTACAATCTCTTTAAAAATTTGTATGAAACTCTCTTCAAAAATTCGTGTTAAAAACTCGTCAAACGTTTGTATTGCACTATCTTCAAAAATTCGTATCAAAATAGATTGAAAAGTTTACATTAGTTTATCTTCAAAAATTTATATTAAAACATCTCCGAAAATTCATATTAAAATATCTTCAAACGTTTGTAATAAAATATCCAATATGTTTCTTCAAAACTTTATGCTAAAATATCCTTAAAACGTTTCATTAAAAATCCTCAAATATTAGTATTAAAAATTCATTTTTAAAAATCATGATTTAAAGCCATTTTAACGTCAACCCATGTTCTAGGAATTTTCCCGGGAAAATTCAAAAATGTGTTTGCTATTTCCATCATATGGGCTAAGTGGGAGCCATATACAAGAATGCAAGTGCAATTGTTTGTTCGTATTGGTAAAAGTCATTGTTGTTTGTCATGCCCATTGCTCTGTGCAGTATTTTTAACCAGTGGAGCGTCCCAAAATAAATTCCAGGCGTGGTAGGGACTCTATACTTATCAATATTTTTTGGAGGTACGAATTCCGCTCTACTCGCACAAGCCAGACTTTCTCCCCAATATTAAGATGGGGAAAGTGAAAGGCAATGGAAACAGGACACTAATGCACTCCCTCACAACTTCCCCTTTAATGTCATGTCACCTCCTTATCGCTTCCTCCTCCCTGTCATCCGAGCCACAGGACGTCCAAGTCCAAAACAGCCGGAAGACAAGTGGGAAGCCGAAGGAAATTAAAGAACGACGTGAAATAAATATCTTGAGGCATCGATGCACTTTACATGGGAAAAATACCGCTTAAAAATGTTCCTAATAATGGCAAATTGTACATAGAAGGACGACTGGCAAAGAACGACAAAAGTGCAGGAAATAAGGAGCGTATAAAAACCTTTAATGTAAAAATGCTAACACACAAATACATTTTTGAATTCAAAAAAATGCAGCAACCAGGCGTAATCAGACGAACTCAATGCAAATAGTAATATAATCGTAATAAAACGGACAAACAAATGGACAAATGTGCACTTTCTACGTAGTTAAAGCAAATACAAACGTGGAGAAAGTGAAAGAAATGGAGAAAGCGAAAACAACAAAAGAAGCCAAGGCCATAAAAATGAAATGAAAAAAAAAAACAAACACGAAAGTAAAGCATTAAGCCTGAGTATTTCGAAGGAAGTAAATCGCATGGAAATAAGGAAAATTGCTAAAAAAGGATGGAAAAGAGCCGAAAGGAGAACGTAAAAGTGATGGAATTAATAGAGTGAAAATACAAAGGTATAATGACACACGTACTGTGGAGTCTCTCTATAACAACAATGAAGGGAAGGCAAAAA
The DNA here is from genome assembly GCA_034698585.1 of Disparrhopalites patrizii. Taxonomy (NCBI): domain Eukaryota; kingdom Metazoa; phylum Arthropoda; class Collembola; order Symphypleona; family Sminthuridae; genus Disparrhopalites; species Disparrhopalites patrizii. Next base: position 14,567 of record JAQGBT010003409.1, on the reverse strand, counting down.
ATATTGTTACAGGGAAATGTTGTTATATGGAGCATTTGGTATATCCTTCACAAGTACGAAGGGCGGAAAAAATAATACTGTTATATAGAAATGTTGTTATAAAGAGATTTGTTATAGAGAGACTCCCTTGCAGGAAGATGATACTATTTCGAGAGGAAAATGCAGGGAACTATTTTATCAGGAAGCTATGAAGGCATTCGAAAGAGACATTCAATTATTAAAACCATTCATTTCTCGGCAGGTGTTGAACATGATTTTACAGAAATTACTGATTTTCCATTTTTATTGATCAAGCCATGCCGGTTTCCATGCTTGCAGTTTATTTAAATTGAACATTTTAATTCTCTCATGAAACTGCGCTGTAAATTCCGTCTAACTGAATCAATTTAGATTAGATCTACATATGACGTTTTTGACTGGGACTCTAATCAAATTATGCATAAAAATGTTTTTTCATGGACTATGCAGTATTATGTCAGGGCTAGTTTGTCTTATGATGGGAACGAACTATGTAATAGCAGCTACATATGTAATTTGTGCGGAATAAATTACACGGTTTTTAACAGTCAATTTTGTTTGTACGGAATGTGCATAGCTCGAAGTTAGTTTTGCGAGTGAGAATCCATGTAGGTGGCACAACAGAATATTTACGCTGCGGTTGTCGCAAATATATAGAGACGGGGTAAGCATATAGGAGTTAAAAGACTGCACAAATTCCAAAAAGAGAAAGCTGAGGGATGTACTAACGCCAGGAGAAAGTGGGAGGACAAATAACTAGAGGGAAGTATTGAATTTAAAAGGTAAGAGTGTATGAAAGGCTTGAAAGTAAAAACAAAATAAAAGATTGCTAGATGAAGACGAAAGTGAAGAAGTGCATCAAGAACAAGAGACTGAGGAAGAAAAAAAGCGGAAGAACAAACCACAGAAAAAGGGAGTAAAAACCAGGTGAAAAAAATAGAAAAACCAGAGAAAAAAGAAGGAAAACCAGAGAAAAAGTGAGAAAAAACCATAGAAAAAGTGAGAAAAAACCATAGAAAAATGAAGAAAAAGGGACAAAACCGGGGAGAAACGCGGAGGCAAAGCGCAAGACAATCAAAGAGAAAATGAGATGGAAAGAAACAAAACAGAAAACAGGGAGCAATAGAGAGAAGGGGAAAGAAAGTCATAGAGAGAAAGCGGGAAAAAGAAAGAAGAGAACAAGAAATAGATAAAAAGTTGAAAGTGAACCTACCGAAAATGAGTAAAAAAAGGAGAAACGAACAGAGCAAATAACAGACGGTACGTAAAATAGAAACGAAAAGAGAGATATACCTAGAAAGATACAGACTAAACTAAAAATGAGAGAGAAACAAAAGAGAAACGGACAGGGACAGACAGATCCAGAAAGAATGGGAAATGAAATAGAGAGAGAGAGAGAAAATAGAAAGAATCGAGAGAAGGAAACTGAAAAAATAGAAACCTAAAAAAAGACAGAAAGAAAAAGAAACCGAAACAATAGAGAAATCAATAAGAGACAGAGAAATAGCAAACAGAGAGAGAAAGAGCAAAATTAAAGATAAACAGAGAGAGAGAAGAGAAAAATCTAGAGGAAGAAAGAGATAAGAGAGAGCGAAATAACGAGAAAAACGAGAGCGAAGAGAGAGCGAAATAAAGATAAAAAAGAGAGATATAGACAGAGAAAACAAGAAAAAAGATAAAATAAAGAAAGAAGAATAAAATGGATAAATAAGGAAAGGAAGTACTTATAGAGAAAGAAAATAGAGAAATAAAGAAAGAAAATAAAAAAAATAAAGAAATAAAGAAAGAAAATAAAAAAAATAAAGAAAGAAAAAAAGAAAATAGAGAAATAAAGAAGTAAAAAAAGAAAATAGAGAAATAAAGAAAGAAGAAGAAATAGGAAAAATAGAGAAATAAAGAAAGGAGAAGAAATAGGAAAAATAGAGAAATAAAGAAAGGAGAAGAAATAGGAAAAATAGAGAAATAAAGAAAGGAGAAGAAATAGGAAAATTAGAGAAATAGAAAGGAAGAGGAAACAAAGAGAAAGAGAAAGCGAGAGAGAAAAAGAAAGAAAGAGATAGACAAAGAGAAAGCGAGAGAGAAAAAGAAAGAAAGAGATAGACAAAGAGAAAGCGAGAGAGAAAAAGAAAGAAAGAGATAGACAAAGAGAAAGCGAGAGGTAGAAAGAAAGACAAAAAGAAAGAGAAAGCGAGAGATAGAAAGAAAGACAAAAAGAAAGAGATAAGCAAAGCCAGGACGAAGGAAAAACACATATAATTAGGGAGAGAAAGAAAGAGTAAAAGGAGGTAAAGAAGAGAGAAAGAAAGAGAAAAAGGAGAGAAACAAGAGAAAAAAGGAGACAAAGAAGAGAGAAAGAGAGGGAAAAAGTAGAGAAACAAGAGAAAAAAGGAGATAAAGGAGAAGAGAGCAAGAAATAGAAAAAGGAGAGAGGAAGAAAGAGAAAAAGGAGTGAAATTTAAGCAGAGAAAGAAAGAGGGAGAAATAGACATAACGGGAGCGAGAGGAAGAAGGAGAGAGCTATAAAAATTTACCCGAAGAAAAAAACATACGAAGGTTGAAAGACGGAAAGGAAGAATATTTGTCTAGGCTATTTGTACGTTTAATACGCGTGCACCTACAAAACATATAGTCTCAAAACGGTTTGGGTCCAACTGACTAAGCTAACTGAAAGATAAAATATTTTCCCATTATAATGTATTGTATCAGTGAAAATAATGCTTGAACAATTTCATACCCCCTTCCACCACACTCCAAAAAAGGATGGAAATAAATGCTCCAATGAACTAAATATTCATTTAATTCATCCCAAAAAAGAACTCAGACCGTTTTGGAACCACACCCATCATACATATAGAGACGTGTGTACATAAACTGCCTCAAAAAAGGGGGAAAGGCTGTCCGGTAAAAGTCGTCCCAGCATGTGAGCAAAAAGCGTTGTTTTATGGTAAGAGCTTCTGTTTATGCCAGGGCTTACGAGGGCTTCTCGTCAGTATCTCCTCCAGCCGTCCTCCTCATCCTCCTCCGCCTCCTCCTCCCGTGTTTTTACAACATGACACACAAACAATGGTCTGGACTTAATGGTGTGACACCCACGTGTTGTTCACCCAAAAAAATCCTCACTCTTAGTATAGCTATACAATTTCCCTTTTTTTTACTCTTTCCTTATAGCCATCCAAGACTATTTCTGCCGACTCCGCTCTTTTTCAATGACAAAATTTGTTTTTCATAGTATTCTTTCCTTGTAAAGGGAATCCGCCTCTTTTTCCATTGCTTCTCCCACGACGCAATTACCGGTCCAAAAAAAGCGGGCATTGATTACTCATTAACCTTTAGCAAGGACATTTCCCAAAATATTGGGGCTCATTTAACTCGGCATGTCTGTGAATGGAAGGGCCTTGAGGGGAAAGAATGGATGTCAAAAAATTTGGAATTTCCCAAAATAAATGGGACATTGTTAGGATTTTTTTCGGGGGTGTTTTAGTAGGCGTCATTCACAGTTTTTCTTGCTAAATGCTTGGCTTTGGAAAAGCTTTGTAGTCCTTTATCCGTGTTAGCTCTTCACATTTCGATTTTTTGGGGATGCTTTTGGGACTTTGATGAAAATGTTGGGCTTTGCCAATTTATTTGCGTATTTATTGCCTATTTATTTAGAGAATGTTAAAAGTAATATAAAATGGTTGAAACGTAAACATGAGAGGGAAAATTAAACAAAATTAGGGCTAATTCTGAAATTGGCAATTTTGTTCTAAATAATACCAAAAACAATAACTAATTAAATAACAAGGGGAATTTGATTGTGTCAAAATAAACGTGGGGAAGGATTGGAAGTCACAAGTCAGCCGTGAATTGATTATTTATAAACGCATAGACCGCCGATCAAATAACAACGATAGTCGAAAATGGTTTTAGTAATTGTTTGGCTAAGTTTAACCGGCAAAACATGGGCCAATTACAAAATATTTTCAGATAAATAACAAAATTGTGAATGCGAAAAATACTCAAAAGTTGTGAATAATAAAAATATACTAAAACATTCTGAATAAGAAAAATACAGAAATATTCTGAATAAGAAAAATATCGAAAAATTCTGAATAAGAAAAATACTGAAAAATTCTGAATAAGAAAAATACTGAAAAATTCTGAATAAGAAAAATATCGAAAAATTCTGAATAAGAAAAATACTGAAAAATTCGGAATAAAAAAACACTGAAAAATTCGGAATAAAAAAAACACTGAAGAATTCGGAATTAAAAAACACTGAAAAATTCTGAATACCAAAAATTCTGAAAAATTCTGAATTAGTAAAATACTAATAATAATAACAATTTGAATTTCCAAGGCTGAACAAATTTTTAGATTTTCCGTAGCCGGGCGAATTAGAGTATGTTCAATGTAATTCTTTCGGAATTTGGCGGCCAAAGCATAATTTTTGAATTTATAATATTAAAAGTTAATTATATTAAACAATGTTTTTGAAGGAACTTTTATAACAGGCAAAGTAATTCAAATTTCATGGAAATATTTTGATTAATTTAAATTCTGAAACCTAAAAACCCTAAGAAAAAAGTGTGAATGCTCAGCGATTCATATACTTTTATAGAAAAAAGGTGTATTCAATTTTGTGGGACAAAACGAAATATCCAGCCTCGACAAAAAATATTTCCCCAGAACGGGAAAGAGCTCTTTCCTTGAAAAATGCATACAACTTATGAATTTATGTTAATCTGATTCCATGAAATATTTATGAACCCCCCACAAAAACCACTTGCGTCAATCATTCCTCACATTCCCTTCAATAAATGATAGCCTATCTTTCCTGTATTTACTCCCCTGTCATTTACGTCCATTTCCCTCCAGACACATCCAGACAAGAAGATTTCCAATATATTTGAAGTTGTTTTTTCCCTTTTGCCCCCAGCCTTCATCTGCACTTCCAAAAGGATCAATGCCTTAATGCATGAGCCCATGACGAAGAAAAGGAAGAAGAGAAGAAGTTTATGAGGAGCCAAAGTCAACATTTGACACTTATTTCACTCTGAAATGTGTTATTTTGCCCTTTTATCCCCACCCCAGAAATTTTTCCATTAGTTTAATTGCTTTTCGCTGTGAGATTCCTTTTAGGCAAATATTTTTGTTTTTCTACTTTCTCCACTTAAATCACTTTATAATTTATTTTTTATTTTTTTTCTCTCCCGCCATGATTGCCATTTTTTGGGAGTTTTCCCAAGGGACATCATTTTATTTGCAGGGGCCCCGCCTCTGTTTCCATTTGTCTTTAATATGGCGTTGATTGACTTTTATGAGATATTTTTGTAAGGAAGTTTCCGACGTAATTTGAAGGGAGTGATTGTGTTTATATTTTCCCGCTTTTTTCCTCCAAGCAAAACTAGAACACGAAATGCCACTTTCTCGGGGAAAGACTTGATTGAATTTGCGAAATTACGCCTTTTTGTGCTTTTCAAAAGAAATCTGGTGACTTTCTTGGCAATTATCGCTTTAAAGAACTAAAATCCTTTTAGTGACTCGCAAATATATTTTTTCTACAGACCTTTTGCTATCGCCTTTTTTAGCCGATGGAGTTCACATATTTTCGACGCTGTTCAAATCTTTCAGTGAGTTAAATGCGGAGAAAGTGCACAGGCTGGAAATGGAAATTTAAATAAAATCCTCCAAAAATATTTCCCTCCTTTATTGATTGAATTGAATTTATTTTCCGAAAATTTTCCCATTCCCTTGGAATGGTAACGCAAAAATATGTGCCAAAAATGATAAACACTGGAGGCCTGAGAAAATGTGGGGAAATGGGGAAAAAAGGAGGGAAAATAGAACAAAATAATGTCCAATAGATTTTTCCTACGGAAGGCACTTTCAAGATCAGTTTTTTGTCCTGGAAAATGTCCTCGAAAAGGAAAAAAAAGTTAGAGTTCCTCCCTTCGAGTGACTTATCTCCCACGTATTTTAAAGGGAAGGAGAAAAAAAAAGTTTTTTGGTACACGGAAAAGGTGTGAAAAAATTGTGGAGTGCATTTTCTTGGCCCGATGACAAAAACAAGGAAGGACTTTTTCCACTTTCTCCCTTTTATCCACATGATCATCATCCCTGACGTTTTTATCAACTTGGTCCGGACACGTCCATTAAATAGACTCTCCAAGAAAAATAAAAAATGGTGAGAAAAAAGATGGAAATAATAGAAAAAAATTCAGGCTCAATTCGATATTTTTCATTTGATTTTTTAAACCGATACAAGAAGAAGAAATACTGGAAAGAATGGGAACAAAAGGTGAAGGGGAAAGTTGGGGGAAATTTATGAGTCAATAAAGTTATATGTGGGAAGTTAATAATATTCTCCTTGAGGAGAAAGCGCGGGGGGTTGACTTTCTGTTTTACTCTCGTGCTTCCTATATGCCACATAGATTTTTCTTGTTCATCTTCAATGATGTGTGATTTAGTGGGAAGGGTAAAAAAAATCTATAGTGGAGGGAAGAGACTCAATATAAGTGGATGATGGATTTTATACTGGAGAGGGTCAAGTGATTTAAATTGATAAGAACAACCTTGGCTTTTATGGCTCTCCAACAACGGTGGTTGGATGGAGACGGTCGATGGTCTTGCACATGAATTGGGAACAAATCATTCGATTTTGCGACAAAAACGTCTTTCGCTGTGCGTTTTCCGACTTTTACATTTTTCTGTTCAGCGGTTCTTTCTTTGGTCTTCAATTTTTTTACTAACATCTTACTTTCAGTTAGTGCAATGCCACCTTTTCTCAGTATATAAATTCTATATCATGCAGTATCTGCAATAATTTTTGTAAATCTCGTTTTTAAACTTTCCAGGCTCGCACTTTCTCTTTTTTCCAGCACAAACGTTCTCCTTTTTCTGGCTCCAACTTTCTCTTTTTCTGGGCTCAAACTTTCTCTTTTTCCAGGTTCGAACTTTCTCTTTTTTCCAGCTCGTAACTTGTAATTTTTATAGGTTTGAGCTTTCTCTTCTTCCAGGTTCGCACTTTCTTTTTCAGCTCAAATGTTGTCTTTCTCCAGGTTCAAACTTCCTTATTTCAGCTCAAAACTTTCTCTTTTTTCACGTTTGAACTTTCTCTTTTCCAACCTTACACTTTCTATTTTTTTCTAGCTCAAACGTTCTCGTTTTCCATGCTGGAACTTTCTCTTTTTTGCAGCTTAAACTTTCTCTTTTCCAACCTCACACTTTCTCTTTTTTTCTAGCTCAAACGTTCTCGTTTTTCGGACTCGAACTTTCTCATTTTTGCAGCTTAAACTTTCTCTTTTTCCAGGTGTAATTTTTTGTTTATCTAGGCTCGCACTTTCTCTTTTTTCAGCTCGAATGTTTTTTTTTCTGGCTCAAACTTTCTCTTTTTCCAGGCTCAAACTTTCTCTTCTTTCAGTCTCGAACTTGCTCGGCCTGACTTTGAGCAAATGTTTTTCATTTCTACTCAGAATCGTTTCTATTTCCATCCTTCTCGTTTCCAGAACTTTCTGTTTGCCTTTGCAAACGTTAATGTTTCTGTACCTTACAAACTTTTTTTTTGTTTTTATTGACTTGCTTCTTTTTTCTCGAACTTTCCTTTTGATCATTTTGGTTTACATTTTATTCCTTCAAAAATGCATTTACCTTAGTTCAATTTTCACCTTTGTCCACTCAAAATATTTTTTGCTGCCAAACTTTGCTTGCTTCATTCGTTTTTCTCTTTGTCCTATTTTTGTACCTTCTCTTTCTTTCACTTAAACTTTCCCTTTCCTTTTCTTTTGTATAATGTCTTTGCCATTTTTGTATTCCCTCTTTTCTATTGATAATATCCTTGCGCCTGTCGGCCTTATTGAAGTACCTAATTTTTAGTATATTGCAATCTTGATGTTTTCCCGGGTTACCACGTTTATATTATATACAAACATACATATGTTTATATTATATATATGTATATATAAATATTTTTCATATGTATATATAAATGTTATATTCGCTGATTTTATGCTATCTTTCTTGCTCCTTGTATCATCAACTATATTCTCGCCGGCTTGTTGTGTTTGCAACTTTTCCAACTTTCTCCGGATTTCTTATTTCAAGTGCCACTCCTCTCATTTGTCTCTGGCCATTGTTAGTATAATTCTTGGCATTTTATTTCCATCTTTTACTTTCTCTTTTAGCCAGCACTTACGTCAAACTTTCTCTCGATGTCAGTCCCCAGATTTTTCACCATTATTTCCTGTTTATACTTTTGCCCTTCAAGACAAGAAGACTCAATCTTTTTTTTTTACAAGGAGCTTTTCCATGCCTAATATTCTTTGCTGTATAGGTGTATATACATTGTTCTTATATTCAATATATGCATTATGTTATTCTTATATACGATATATGTATGATATTACATTGTCCTATCTGATGATGGTGGTCTTGATCTCAACTGATGGCCTGACCCTTCCCTAATGATGATGGGAGGCACGTGAAGGCACAAAAAAACTCGAGTGGGCTTTCTCCTTGCCCTGGACAATCGTGTTTTTTACAGATTCAATATTTCCCCCAGATGTACGGATATAGCATGCATAAAACCCGAGGAAAAATCTACTGGTAAAATCCGACCTCCCAGCATGTGACAGCCCTTTACTTCGAGTGATTTTTTTCATGCCACAAAATCCACAAAAATACGCTTGCGGTTTTTGAATTCATTAATGCGGCCAACGTCCGGCCTTTCCCGGCATCAAGCCACGTATATTCCAAATTTTACTGGTTCCATTACGGTCCATTAACCTTTTAGTACTACATACAAAAATTAGGGGATATTTAACATTTTATTTGCACACGTACTAAAATAGATTCGGGGTCCACATGATAGGAATTTGTGGTTTTATTTAAATTTCCACATAGCTAGGTGGTTCGGGAAAAATCACTTAAATATTCTAAAGCCGTTTCGTTTCCCTCCATTGCTGTTTGGAGGATTTCCCGGAACGTTTTTAAATATTATTGTCACTTTTCCTTTTTATTTTTGTGTCCTTTTGGAATTTCCGTCTCCTCTACCTTCGAATCAACTTCAGATTCAATTTCGGCTGGAATTCAATGTTTGTCGTCGTCCTTTTTTCGTAGCACACAAACCTTTTTCAAAATCATTTGGTAGTACTATAGGACAGCATGGAATGGCACATGAAATAAGGTGATAGTGTTAGGGCAAGATTTGGTGGAGAAAAATGAGAGAAAGAGAGAGAGAGAGACAGTGAGAGAGAGAGAGTGCATGTGTGATGGGAATGCAATTTGAATAAGAGTTAAATATTTAGAATAAAAATCGAAAAGCTATGAGAGAAAGAATCAAAGAGAAAGTGAGTTAATCAAATTCAAGCTGCTGCAATAGAACAAACCTGCTGCCAATATCAAAGTGAAAGTGAACTTGGCAAAATCAAAATAAGCGTATGTGTACTAAAGCCAAGGTGCAAACGTTGGGTAGAAATCAAGTAGAAAAATGAAAATGAAAGTATAAAAATCCCTTATAGACAAAGCAAAAAAGGTTCTAATGTTAATACACTTAAGTGAAAAGGTGAAGCTGCGTACGGAGGTATTCAAAAATCGGAAAAGCAATTTAAAAAATTTTTAAAGTCTAAATATCAAAACACAATTGCAAAAATGAATACAAAATTTCAAAATTTAGCACAGAAAGCTACACGCAAGCACAATATTCAACACAAAATGGAAAAATTATCATTTGATTTCTAACAGCAAAACAAAACTGCAATAATCATAAAAAATTGAAAAAACCAAAACTAAATTGCAAACTTAAACAGAAACTATTACACATTGAATAAATCGGCCAAAAAATAAACAGGAAGTGCAGAAACTATAACGAAATTGCAAAACTAGAACGAAATTACAAAAAAGAGACAGAAATTCCAAAAATTGGATAGAAATTGCAAAAATCAGAAGGAAATTGCAAAAATCAAAGGAATTTGCAAAAATTAAAACACAATTGCAAGAATTAGAAAGAAATGGCAAAATCGTAATGCAAATGCAAAAATTAAATAAACAATGTAATGATTAAAGCCTTTCAAAAATTAACAGGATAATCCGACAATAAAAGTGCAAAAACTACAGTTAAACAAATCAACTGCAAAAAGCAATGTGCGCAAAAATGCGAAAATCATTATGAAAATGCGAAAACCAAAAAAGGACAAACACACATAAAGGACTCCAAAAATCAAAGGTAAGTGCAAAAAGCAAAGTTACAACACAAAATTGAAAAAAAACCTCAAAACCTACAAACGAAAGTGCAAAAGCAAATGGCAGAATAAAGGTTCAAAAAAAAATAAAAAGAATCCAAGTAAAGTGAAAACCTAGAAGCATGATGAAAAAGTAAAAGTTGGAGAGGAAATGGAGGCAAAACTTGTTCCACTCCGAACGAGAAAAACCACTCCATAAAAGTACATCTGCTGATAGGAAACTACCGTATTCTTTCCCCTCCAACCAAATTCCCTCCCACTTTCCCCCCATTTTTACCTCCACAAGAGAAAGCGACACTGAAAAAAAAGGACACTCGGTACATTTGCCTACAGCCCAGACGTACTTAGAACCACTGCATGTACACTGCAGTGAACTTGCAAGAGCCTCTTTTCGGAATCCTTTTGTCCGTGGATAATAACAGTAATTCTCTCCGTGTGTGGCTATATAAACAGCCACAGCCTCTTTTTTCCAAAGTCTCTGCTTCTGAGAGGGGAATAAGTGATGAATCACAAAGGCTTTTTTTTTTACTTTGCAAGACAAAATCCCCTTTAACAGCACCTGGAAAAGGAAGGGAGAAAAGTGGGAGTTGTTTTCTGTAGATTTTTTCGGTCGACAAAAGAGAAAGTTGCAGGAGAAAGCAGGATTGGGAATGGAGAAAGACAAGAAAATGCGTGTGGGATGATTACGACACACACCCCAGGGATAAGTTATGGTGTTACTTATGAGGTGCTATCAAGGCCCGGAGTGCCATAGAGAAAAATAGAAGGCACGGAAGAGACGTAGTTTTGCGGGAATGACCAAGGTGTAGAGAGAAAGTGGTGAAGAAAAAACGTGGTGGATCGTTACAAGAGAAAACTATGGTCATAGTTGTCCCTTGCAGAAATTGCGTCATTTACTATGTACATGCCACCAGAGGGAATGGAAATGCTGGTTAGATACAAACACGCTTTTGTATGTGAAAGAAATTCGGAAAATGGATGAAAAGCACTGTGTTTACAAAATGTACAGGGAAGGAGAAATCAAAAACGGAAAATACTAATACAGGACGAGAAAGCAAGAAGGTAAGAATAATATAAATGGGGAAAGCCGGCGAAATGAAATACGAAGGGAAAGACGGGACGGTGAAATTTTGTAATGGAGAAATGCAGTCAACACACGAGGGAAGAGGAAGCGTATTTACATGCATCAAAAATGTCCGAAACTAAAAGCATTAATTGAACGAATGTGATGTTTGAAGTGAAAAAGGGAACGTGCGAAAATCAAAACAAACAGATGACAAATTGAAAAACAGAGTGTTAGAGCATGGAACAAATAAACGGAACAAAAGACTGTAAAAGTAAACAATAAAAGATTTAGAAAAACTCGAAAACAAAAGGGAAAAGGAAAGGGAAAGGTATAAAAACGGAAAGGGAAGCGAAAAAATTAACTGGGAAAACAGGAAGCCCAATAATAAATAGAAAACAGAAACGGAAAGTATAAAAACGTACGGGATAAACAAACAGTGAAAGTATAAAGCAATAGTAATAATAGTAAAAAGGAAAGGAAACAAAAAAGGCAGATGTATGTATGTATAGAAAAAAGAAAACAAATTCTGAAAGGAAAAGTATCAAAAAACAAATAGAAAAAAAAGGAAGGGAAAGTATGAAAAACTAAATAGAAAAAAAAGAAAGTGAAAGTTCCAAAAACATTAACAGAAAACACAAAAACCCAAGAAGAGAAAGTATCAAAAAATGAATAGGAAAAACAGTAAGTAAAAGTAACGAAAAAATAAACTGTAAAAACAGAAAGCAAAAGTATTGAAAAAATAAACAGGAAACAGAAAGGGAAAGCATCGAAAATCTAAGCAGGAAAAACAGAAAATAGCAGTATCAAGAAATAAACAGAAAACACAGAAATAGAAAGTATCAAAAAATACGCAGGAAAAACGGAAAAGTGAAAGTACTGACAAAATGAGCAGGAAAAACAGGCAAAACAAAGAAAAGGTGAAGAAAACAAAAGAGAAATTAAAAGAATGGAAAACGAATAAATTGCAATTTTCGGCAATCCGAAATAACAAATTATTGTTTAAAAAACAAAATAAAACCTACTTGAATGAAAATAGAATGTATTCGACACAGAAACAGCAAAAATATTCCCCCTTCGAAGGCGCTTTTTAGGTAAAGATAGTTCTCATACGTTTTATAAAAATTCCGCCATTTTTATTCCCATTTAAACAATAGGGGAAGTATGAGATACTCCCTATAGCAATGCTACACTATAGTCATCATATCTCCGTCTTTCCCCATTTCGCTTCCCTCCAGAAACGAATGACCATTTATGTGTAATTTGTCCAAAATCCACAAGGTCGTAATGAGAGCGGGATGAGATGGAGGGATTATGGGGGAGCTTTTACCATATTTTATTTTCGGGGGAGCTCCCATGCAGTATGGAAATATGTGTAATTTCCCCTATTTTTGTTTTTTCTTAAACTTCTGCCTTCTCCCCTTTTTCTTTTTTCCCTCATTCCATTTTTTTCATCTTTGGAGGCCCAGCATGATTATGCTGAGTGAATTACGTGGGGGGATATTACATTATGCAAATGATAATGGACAATTTTTTCTTCCAATTATTCTCTCTTCTTTGTACTTTCCTGTCTCCACATTCCCATTTTATCCTCTTCAGATTCTCTGCGTGCTCTTGTTTTTTTAGATATTTTTCCGGCTTTCGTTTTTCCGTCTGAATTTCGCTTTCATTTCACAACTTGTGCTGGCTATCTTTTGTGCCCATCTAGTTTATTTTGTCTCCCTTTTTGTTCTTTGTTTCTGCTTTCTCTGGTGTGTTTCTCTTTATCTATTCTCCAATTTTGTTACTTTGCTTTCTCTTTATGTGCTTTCTTATTTCTCGTCATTTTCCTCTTCTTTTTTTTTATATTCCCTTCTTTTTTCTTTTATATTTCTCTTCTCTTTTCATTTATTTTCCTTTTCTTTTTTCTTTTATTTTCGCTTTCTTTTTTCGTTTATTTTCATCTTTTTTACTAGTTTCTCTCTCATTTTTTCTCTACTTTTACTCTTATTTTTCTTTTCTCTTTCTCTGCTTTTACTCTTATTTTTCTTTTCTCTTTCTCTGCTTTTACTCTTATGTTTCTTTTCTCTTTCTCTGCTTTTACTCTTATTTTTCTTTCCATTTTTCTCTACTTTTACTCTTATTTTTCTTTCCTTTTTTCTCTACTTTTACTCTTATTTTTCTTTCCTTTTTTCTCTACTTTTACTCTTATTTTTCTTTCCTTTTTTTGCATAATTCTCTCTTTGTTTCACTTATTTTTCTCTCGTTTTTTCGTATTTGTCTCTCGTTTTGTCGTATTTGCCTCTCGTTTTTTCGTATTTGTCTCTCGTTTTTTCGTTTTTTCTCTCTCGTTTTTTCGTGTTTGTTTCTCTTGTTGCTCTTATTATCCTCTAATTTCTCTGTTATTCTTTTTATTTTTAGTGTCACTTGTTCCGGTATTTTCTCTTCCTTTTTTTTTACTTTGCTTTCTGCGTTATTTCCAGGTTGATTATATCTTACTTTCTTTTTTTTCTGACCCTTTTTTTTATCTCGGTATATATTTCCTAATTCTCACTCCATTTTCCTATCATTTTCCTCCAAAGCTGTATTTTCTTCCGCCACTTCTTCTTTTTGCTGCTTTCGTCTTAATTTCCTTTTTTACTTCTTTCCCATAGCTTTTAAAATTCTCCTGCCTTTCTTCAATTTAGTTGTCATTCTTTCTTTGATCTATTCATAATTTTTATCTTTATATATTCCCCTTTACACTCCCTTTATCTCTGCTGTTTTTTAATTTTTGTGTTTCTTCCTTGCCTATCCTTAATGTTTTATCTTTCTCATTTTTTTCTTCTGTTTGCAATATCAATTTTTTTTAAATTTTTCCCTGATCCCGTTCCTATTTTTCTACATTGCTTGCTTTGCTTTCACCCAAATTTTCTTCTGCGTATGTACATTTTCTCAATTTTCTCCGAAAACCTTTGTCATGTTTTCACAATCTCTCCTTTTTCTTCTGCTTTTCCCCTAATTTTCTGTCTCCAGATTTTGGTGTCTCCTTGTTATTATTTTCTCTATATTTTCCATATTCGTATGCATATCGTTGTTCTCCCACAATCCGCTCAATTCCATTTGCTCTCCTCTCCAACTTTCTCCCAATTTCCCACGCTTTCCCTGTCATCCCTCAATTCACTGCCTGCATATGATCCGCCACGCTGCGGGCAAACGACTCCTTGGCTGTGGGTACAGTCGACTCTCGCTATAACAGCACCCTATAAAGCATCAAATTTTGCTTGTTATAGCAAAAAACTGTTATAGAG
>JAQGBT010003408.1:0-19727 GCA_034698585.1 Disparrhopalites patrizii | reverse complement strand
TTTTCTCCTACACTCTCCCTTTATTTTGTTTTTTTCTCTCTCTTTCTCTCCTTCTCCTTTTCTCTCTCTCTCTTTCTCCTTTTCTCTCGCTCTTTCTCCTTTTCACACTCCTTTGCTTTGTCTTTTTATTTCTCTTTCTCCGTCTCATACTCTCCTGATTTATCTCCTTTGCTACCTCTTTCTATTTCTCTCTCTCTCCTTCTCACTTTCTCCTTTTCTCTGTTTATCCCTCTTTCTCTTTCTCCTTCTCACCTTGTCTTTCTCTCTCTGTTTATCCCTCTTCCTATTTCTCGTTCGCCTTCTCACTTTCTCTTTTTCTCTCTCTTTATCCCTCTTTCTGCTTCTCACTTTTTCTCTTTATTCATCTTTCTCCTTTTCTCCCTCTTTCTCCTCTCTCGTACTGTTTACTTCTCTCTCACACACTCTTTCTCCTTCTTTTTCTGTCTTACGGTCACTCTCTCTCTCTCTCTCTGATACTGCCCTTCTCTATCTATAGCATTGTCTGTTTCTTTCTATCTGTTTCGCGTTCTCTCATTTTCGTTTAGTCTTCAGCTCTCGTGCTCTCTCTGTCTCACACTTCCCATCTGTCCCTCTCCCATTTCTCTCCACTCCTCTCTTATCTCTCTCAGCTGTCTACTTGCATTGACACAGTCGTGAAATGTACAGATGTTGAGTGTGGCCGCTAAATACAATCCTAATAGCTTCTCCTTCGTCAACTCCCTCATACCCTTGGCTCCCTGCCAGGGTAAGTTGGTGTAGCTATAGGAAATCCAATATTTGTTCATCTATCGTTCGAAGTTTTTCTTTTGTCCTTAAAATTTATGATTACTGTATGTATTCGTAAGCACAAAAGAGATTCCACAATTTTGTAAACTGCCTGCGTGCGGGTACGAAGGTCATTAAATGAATTTGCTTCACCCACTCCAACACTCAGACGCAGGAAAACATGCAGCAA
Source organism: Disparrhopalites patrizii (assembly GCA_034698585.1). NCBI lineage: Eukaryota > Metazoa > Arthropoda > Collembola > Symphypleona > Sminthuridae > Disparrhopalites > Disparrhopalites patrizii. The sequence goes on along the minus strand of JAQGBT010003408.1, from coordinate 18,772 downwards.
TTCCCCGAAGAAACCTACGACCTATGACCATGTGTATATGCATAGGGTGTGTATACGCATTTGAAACAATTGGATTTCCAAGGTATCCGAAATGTGTGTCAGTGAGGGATTGCATTCGCATGTTGTTAATCTCTCTTGAGCCTCTGACGTATGAAGCCTGAACTTGTACGTATTTTTTTTTGTCTCTACACAAGGCGGAAACGGAACTGGAAACCGCGAGGGAAAAATGACACTCCCCGAAGCGTGACGCCCGACTCATTTGTACACTTACGCATATATGTATGTACGCATATACCTATCTACGTAGGTACACTATATGATATGGGTACTAATTTCATTTAAAAAGACAAAATAAAAACTTGGCTAAGCATCATCTATAATTTTATGATGATAAAAATTATAGGTTTCCCCCCAATTCCATTCGTGCATGTTGAAAGTCAGTCATTGCACGTGGGGATGACCTTGGACATTTAGTACCCGGGTTTTGCGGTGCCTCCCAAGAAAAAAGTCCTTACTCGTTACAGTCAACGCTTCGACATAAAAGCTTTGCCCGTGAAAAAATGATATATCCTTTGTGCAAAAGGCGTGTGAATGTCTGTCTAACATGACATATATGTAATTATTTAAAATGACCGTTTTTTAAGGCACAACACTTTCCTCATATAAATGTGGGGAAAAAACTGTGGTGCCTAGGTAAGACTTTAGGGGAGGAAAATCAATAATCGCGATTGCCCCATGGTAAAAATTTAGGGTTATATCCTGGACTTTTAACTTGCTCGGTCGCAATGAATTCTCTCATGCATGTATTTCCTTGTTTTTTCGGGGCTAAAATATTGTTGATATTTGCTTGAAATTTCATTTTAGAAGTAGTACTGTGTAAAAGGCGTGAGTTTTTCCAGCACTCTACACCTTTACATTATATCGGGCTTCAAAGGCGACAATTGAGCTGGCAAAAGCAAGAAAAAGCTCGTTCTGAAAATCATGAGAAAACTCTGTTACATATTATGATTTCACGTTTCTTTTTGAAAAAATTGTGTGTAATGATTAATAAGGAATATAAGCGATCAATAGTCATATAATAGTAAACAGTCTTTCAAATGTCAAAAAAAAAATTCTCATCATCGTTTGATGGAAAAGGCAGTACTTGTCCTCTGATGTGTAAACATCTCTTGTAATATTCAATCAAAGTTCATATCCAGGTTATATTTGTTCTTTTGCTACAAGTGCACACAGAAAACTGATTAATTTCAGTATATAGTACGAATGACGAGGAGTAACTGAACCAGTAACTTTTCCACCCCACTTTGACTGGGTCATGAGAATAGGATTTTGAAATTGCATTTCTATGCATATGTACATGTACGCAGTTAATGTATTTACCCCGAAAAGGGTGAGGCCATGCACCTCGTCCCTGAATGAAATGAGGGTAACGAGAAAACGCTATGCATTAAGTGAAGGATGAGTGTGTGAACGATTCCTGTAATTCCCTTGAAGTTGAAATTGATTACGGTTTGCTACCCTTCCGCGAAACTCCAAATACAGTAGATAGTATCAAAGGGATTTCCCTGGAAACTTCCCTTCATCCCACAGGAATCATTTGAAGGCGATTTAGATCATCAAGGCAGAGATTAAAAAAAACTGAAGAGGGAGGAAGAGACAAAGTTGAAGAAAACACCCGAAAGCGAGAGAGAGGGAGAGCAGACAAAAAGAAAGGACAGGAAACAAATAAAAGAAAGAGAAAAGAAAATGAAAGGCAAGAGAGAAGAAGCAAGTGGAACACACATACACAGAGAGATAAGAATAGTGTGAAGAAGATACAGTACAAAGAGACAAGGACAGAGGATGATAGTGAAAGCGCATAAGAGACATAGAGAAAGGAGGCAAGTGCCAAGTGGAAGTGCAAAAAAGAAAGGAAGTGAGTAAAAAGCGCAAAAGGGAAGGAGAGAAAGATGAGATGTGGAAACTGAAATTGAGAGGAGAAAACAAAACGTAAAATTGGACGGAAGCCGAAAGTGTAAGAGGAATAAGGAAAGTGAAAGTTAAAGAGAGACAAGGAAAGTGAAATTTAAAAGAGAGACAAGGAACGTGAAAGTTAAAAGAGAGACAAGGAACGTGAAAGTTGAAAGAGAGACAAAGAAAATGAAAGTTGAAAAAGAGACAAAGAAAGTGAATGAAAGTTGAACGAGAGACAAGGAAAACGAAAGTTAGAGAGACAAAGAAAGTGAAAGTTGAAAGAGAGACAAGGAAAACGAAAGTTGATAGAGAGACAAAGAAAGTGAATGAAAGTTGAACGAGAGACAAGGAAAGTGAAAGTTCAAAGAGAGACAAAGAAAGTGAAAGTTGAAAGAGAGACAAAGAAAGTGAAGGTTGAAGGAGAGACAAGGAAAGCGAAAGTAGAAAGAGAGACAAGAAAAGAGAAAGAAGAGAGAAGAAAAGAGAAAGTAGCTGATTAAAAAGAGAAAGACAGAGAAATACAGAGAAAGTCAGACCAGAAGAGATAGAATGGGAGAAAGGAGAAAAGAGAGGAAATGACAGAGAAAACAACAAATAATCATGGGAGCAAAGAGAAGGAGAAAGGGATGGCACTCCAAGAGAAAGAGTAGGAAAGTTACTTTGAAGTAAATGTTCACATTACAAATAGAGGAGTAAACGTACCTTGATGTCATTATCATTGATGCTGAATGAAGCACTAATGGAGCCTCGTCGTTTCTTCCATCGCCTCTTCCTAAATAGGGACGTGAGGGATGCCGTGGATCTCTTGTGTCTGAGATAGGAGTTGGATCGTATGGTATTGTTGTTGTTGGTTGAGGAGATTTCCTCCAGTAAGTTGCCGTTCCCCAGCTCACTGCCCACATTGGATGGCCTGCGAGTGCAATCACCATTGGCAGTGGAGCTGGAACGCTGTCCCATTGTCGTGCTAGACATGGATATTCGTGACGAATTATTGCTGTCTTTCCTATTCAGCTTCCGGCACGCTCCGCCGAGCAACCGCCGGGGTAAACACACGTGCGACGACAGTTTCTTCAATAATTATTGGACTTCCACCTATTAAAGAGTCATAAGAGAAAAAACTCGATCATGAGCTCATGAGACAAATTTTGTAAAATTTCCCCCAATGCTTTCCCCCTTTCTGTCTCCTACTGACTTTCCTGTTGAAAGTGAAAATACTAAAAACAAAAGGGCCAACAACAAGGAAAATTAAAAGGAAATTTGAGTAGAAAGATGCAATGTGAAGGGCAAGCTTATTATGTCGTAGAATTACAACAGCAAAATTAAGGAAGGAAGTATTTCTGGGTAGCCACGCACATTTCTAATTCGAGACATGTAAATTTAATATCTTCAAAATAACGGTTATTGTCGCAATGTTGTTTTATTTTTTTGTCATAAAAATATATATAAAGAGACAATGACAATGTTGGAAATAAAATCTACAGAGGAAAAGATTAAGAATTCAATGGAGTCATTATATTCTGAAGCCATACCAGGTAAAACCACAGGAGAAGCTCGTACGTAAATATTTGATTACAATTTGTCCCCAAAGCCGCAATACAACGTATATGAGTAGATACACTTTTATTGTGTCCCATTTTATAATATCTTTTTGGGCACAATTTTTTTTAGGGGAGAAGCACTGTCTCTTTTTGGTATTCAAAAGATTAGTATAGAAAAAAAATTCTTGTGCACACCACAAATAACAAACTTGGAGGCTGTTGAAGATTCTATTATTGTAATTAGATGGAAAAGTATTCTACTCGTGATGTCTCGATCTACTCCCTCCCTCCCAAATGCTTGGATAAACCATGTTGAACAACAGCAAGCATAAACCGCTTCCATTAACGACCTCAGAATGAAAAAAAAGTTTGCGTTTAGGTATATAGAAAGGGAAAAAATATATATTTATAATATAAAAGTTGCTACGTAGCTCTGCCTTCAATCCCATGAATGTAAAAGTATAAACTAACACAATAACTATGTAAACCCATAAATATATGTATAACCCCCATACATCCAAATGCAAGATTCGTGTGCGTGGAATATTTAAATGCTAGGCTAAATAAATAGGAATAAAAACATTCTTGAAACACTTCTCTGGAGAGATGTGACCCGTGGAAGCGAAACGAATTTGAACCGGTGGCTTTTATTCTAAGTGAATATTACTTACACGGTGGCTACAGAAACAAATTACAAAACGGTAAATGACATTTTAGCCTGTCAAACTACATTATATTAGCCCACACACATACACGTTCTATATTAAAGCAAACACAATTTATGTAGAATGATACAAAAAATTACATTTTTCTCGGTCCTATACCAACAACTATAGAAAAACAAAAAATTTGTCCGCCAACAAAATATGTGGGTAGTAATAATTCCGAGAAATAATTTAATAGCCTCATTCTGTCTACCCTAATGGACATGAGCTGTATTATGTTACACCGGAGGAAAGAGGGGAACGGACCTGAATCAACAAGGCATTCAAAAACCTACATTATTAACGCTGAGATGGGACGGTAAGTTAAGCACCTGCAGAAAAAAAAGTTGGCTTTTGTGCATTACAGAATTTGGAGCAGAACGTGCCACAACCGTATATTTTTAAAAAAAATTCTGTCACCGTAATTCCATCAGTTTCCTAAAGGATGTTATTGTTGTATTTTCCCTTGTTGCGTCATGTTGATACAGAAAAAAGGGTTATAAATATGTCATTTGCCAAATAAACGGCTGGTCGTAGTCAAAAGAAGTATTTATTCCAAATGAAAGCTGGAAAGGGAAAAGCGGGTGTATGTGTGTGTTTACTCCCATAAAAATCACTATTATTACTTTTGGGGGAAACGTAAACCGTGACTATTAGCATGACCTCTACCAATGTCATAGAATACTGGGGAAATTACAGAGGGAAAAAACAACCGGAAAATCCAGGGAAAACAACATGAAAATAATAACGGGGAACCACTTCCCCGAAAACGTCTACACGGTACTAATGGCTTTTCGGGACATACATATACAGTATCCTAAGGGAACATTATTTGCTTCTGTTTTTTATTTGGACAAGAAAAAACACATTTTTGTCTTGGGCTAACAAAGAGGTTGTCCTCGGTGTTAAATGTAAAAAGTTGTCGCTTTTTTCCCGGAAACAAAAAAACAAGAGAGCATGATTTATTCCCACAGAGAATACCGGGGAATATGTGTTAGGAGAATAATCTCGTGTAATACAAATAACCACACCTTTCTTCGAGAATATTCGGGGAGAGGAAGATGGTGAAGTACGAGTGAGGTGGGCAAAGAGAGAGATAGAGAAAAGAGAAAGAGATGCACAGAGAAATGAGAGAGAGAGAACTAGAAATAGAAGGTGACAGAGACACGGAGAGAGAGAGAGAGAGAGAGAGAGAGAGAGAGAGAGAGAATGAAAAAAAGCGACAGGGAGATCGCGAGACAGACAACAGAGAAAAGTGTTCTACAGAGAGAAAGAAGCCATATAGTAAATACAAAATAATGTCTATGTAAACATCCACATAGAATTTTTTTCAGCAGCTACATTTTTTTTACGTAACTGAAATAAACTTTGCCCAAAGAGCCCCAGACACCTCTAAGGCTGCCATACAATAAAACAAAATTCAAGTTCAACTCCATTACTTTGTAACTGGCACGTGAATCTCTAAATATATTCTCTGTATGCGCCAGTAAGGACCTTTGGCTTCATAAACATACATTCATGTTGTTATTTTTTTGGGGAGGAGGATAATGTGTGTATACCTCCATTTTAATAAAAGATATAGTGTGCGTATAGAGATCAATACGCTTGAATTATTACTCTTTGGCATCCATGAAAAACAAAGTTTCTCTCTCACTCTCTCTCTCTCTCTCTCTCTCTTTCCTTTTTACTCCTCTTCCCACGACAAGAACCGCAGTTATAGAACTGTAAATAAGGAAGCCCCTTGTACGTATGAAAAGACCATGTCTTTTTTTTTATCTCATTCCATCAACTTTTTTTTAGACCTCAATAATGTCCAGACGAGAAAAGATACTCTTGAGGAATAAAAATAATTCACGAACCTCTGAAGACAGAAAGAGAGAGAGAGAAGTTTATAAATTTTCAATTTTAACAACTTTTCCCCACTCAAATAAGACTGAACGATTTTGGAGAGGGAAAAGTTGTTGAACACACGAACATTGAGTCTTCTCATAGGAAGGGGGAAGAAATCCATGGAAAAAATCCCATGAATGTGCCCAGTACTTATATGAAAAAGCAAATGTGTATAACCTCCTCCTCCTTATCCTCCTCACATGTGTGCATGCACGACTCAATAATACTGCGATAGAATCACTAGCAACTGTTGTTGGAACTCAAATGGATTTACTCCAAAGAAAAATCGTCTTACATGTGACCAAAAAAAAAAACATCGTTGTACATGTGTCCAAAAAAAAAATCGTCGTACATGTGTCCAAAAAAAAGTATTTTTTATATGAATATATTTCTTCAATTCCTGTAGATATATACAAAGTTTTCACTTACAGTGGTTGACCCAATTGTAAACTGTGCGGGTCAGCCGAGTTCAAGTCCCAGAATAAAAGTCATATTGGAAGGAAATTATATCCAAATGAATGATAGAACAAATGGAGAGACGGGAAGAAAACAAACAAAAAAACGATTCCTGGAGCTTGATTCGGGTTTATTTTTTTATTATATTTTTTTGCACATTCACTATATGTATACTAATATGGGGTAATGGCACTAAAAAGAACACTGTTCATTGCATGAGTTAAAAAAAAAGGAGTAAATTGAAGAGAAGGAAAATTTTTTTTTTTTTGCAGTCCACTCCTAACACACAAGGCTTTTCACCTGCATGCAATCCACTACTACTAGTAAATTAGTTAAGGAGAAAAAAAATCGAAAGCTACAAAAACTGTAAAAAGATAAAATAATCCTGATAATAGGGCCAATTCGCTCTCTCATTGGAGAGAGATGAGAGATATCAGGAGAGACGAATGTCGTTTCAGTATTTACTATGACTCTACAGCTTTACATGGTTTACTATATGGGCAAGGGGAATGTCATTACATGTATTGTATATATTTTCTCCTGATTAACCCTTCCCCCTCCAGTTTCCCTATACGCTTGTCTCCAATCCTATACAAGAACATAACATTTTTCTGTGATAAAAACACATGTACAAAAAAAAGTGACACTCCAAACTCATTTATACACACTTGGACAGTTATTATAGATGAGACTTTTCTAGACCTTATTCATTCGTGTATATATAGCTACATTTGTACGTCTCCATACGAATTATCTGTAGCCATGTGACGTGCTTCAATTCAATGGAAAAAAGGGGGAGAGTATTTCTGCACACACAGAAAGTTAATTGCTAGAAAATGGGAATTATAACCGAGCTGGACAAACGAGTTTCAATAGCTTTTTTTTTCAATACCCAATACATTATCCTGTTCCTTGTAGCAATACTCAAAAGCCAAGTGCTTTTATTGTGGTGCTCAATGAATTTTTCCTTTTCATTTCACATGTTTCTCATGTCATAAAAATACATGGACTTTATATGGTGAGATTGGGCTTGTTGCACAGAACATTTTTTTTTCGGCACTGTCTCAAGGTAAATAATTCGAATAATTTTTTCCCTTTTAAAAGTATTATTTTTTCAAAGTAAAAATCTGTTTCACTATGCAGTAGCAAATACAGCACGTAATTTAAATCAATTCCGCATTGCTGATCCCTTGCACCTTTTTTTTTTATCTTGTGTATACACTAGCAGAGGCAAAGAGCTTTGTCGGGAGACTGCATTTTTCTTTTCTCATCCCATTTTTTTCTTTCTTTAACCCTGAGCATGCTATTGAATGCACTGGGTTGGAGGGCAAACGGATACAATTATTACAGCCACGACCAATTACTTTTAGAGGGTAGTAGTAACCCTTTTTTTTTAATTCCATTTCCTCCATGCTATGTAGACGAGAAAAAATGCGTTTTCCATCAAATACATTTCACGGTTAACTTCTTTTTTTTTCTTAAAAAAAAAATACGACTGCCACACACAGAAAAGATTTAAGTAGATGAGTCTTGCGAAAAACCATGGAGGTCTGTGCTAATTCAAGGTCCCAAGTGTATGGCGGGCGAATTTCTTTAAGGGCAAGGCACATCGCTTCCCTCCAACTTTTATGAGAAATACCTTGTTTTTTTTTCTCCAATTTAATCCCTTTTTTCTTTACTTCCATACGACTTTTTTGGGGATGTAAAAAAAAAAGGAAGAAAAGGAAGAAAATAAGGTTACAAATTCCGGAGACATACTTGATTGACGCAACTACTAGGTAAGACAGACATCCTGAGATAAATGCCAGTGGTGAGCCATACAACATGCGCTTCCTATATAACATTCTGTCCCATGTATTATGCATGAGTCAAAGCAGACATAAACATGAGTGGTGCCTTTAGTATATACTGTAAAAAAAAATGTATGTACTGTTATTCAGAGGACCACACATTTTTTTTTTTTGCCAATGAAGCTCTCAACTTTCCTCTTTCCTTTCCTTATAAGCCAACCCACCGAAGATATTTTTGGCTTTTCCTACATCATCTGTGTAGATACATATGCCCCCCTCCCCAAATGCATGAATGTACTATGTATTATTGCACATATACTGCAATGAACACACAAACACAATTTTTTGGTAAAGAGACACCAGAAGAAAGAAAGATAGAGAGAGAGAGCCTCAACTTGAATCCATGTGAGGCAACCAGTTGTTTGAAAGTCTTTTCTTGTTTACATTGCAAAAAAAAAGTAAGACAAAAAATGAAAGAAGCAGTTTGTTGTACACCGGTGACAGAAGCAATATTTTTTAACAAGTTTCTCCTCTCTTACAGAAGTTACGATATTACAAATTCCTTTTGTTGAGCGCCAAGGGGAAAGGTATATAGGAAAGGGGGGGAAATACATATCTCTCCTCTTTCACTTTTAACCAATGCTGATTAGTAGTAGAGCCAATGAAGAAATAACAAGTTTATTAGTGTATAGCAAACAGGTAAATGAATATCAATTGGGAGTATTGCAAAAGACGGGAAGTGAGGTAGAATTTTTTTTTTTGCACATGGCCTTTAATTGCTGTTCCTAATCGTGCAAGAGGCCGTAAAAAATACTATCTTGGCATAAATACATTCGTGTGCGGATTTATGGCGGGTTGGAAGAAAGAGAAAAAAGGGGTTTTACTCCTTCCGTCCCGTAAATAATGTATGCATTTACACCATGGAATGTCTTCTTTATACAATGTCATTCCGTCCTCCTGAGCCAACGAATTTTTGTTTTAAAATATAACTCTACCCGCTTTCGTAACAAGCATAGTCAAGGTGGAGACATGAAGATGCTACCCGGGTTTTTTTTCCATTTATTCATTCCGTACATATACAGGAGGGGAATCTGGGGAAATGCGATTCCATTCCTCCACGAATAAACTTTGATCACTTCCGTTCATTTCTAAATTTAAAAAACAAATCAGGTAGCGAGTAGTCCATCATTTCCCTTACGTAATTCCCTTACGCAATCCCATCACTTATTTCTCCATTTAAAATTTAAAATTAAAAAAAAAATGTTTGAAATATTAAAACACGTTTGGATGTTGATTTGAATAAGTAAATAATTTTTTTTAGTACTAGATAAATACTTTCTCTAATAAATAATCTTTTTAAATAAAAAATAAACAGCAATGACACATAAACTTAAGAATTGGCAAACGTCTATTTTTTCCTGTAATAGACAACCAATTCCAATATCACGGGCTTGGCGGATTCCATCAATTCGTATCATACCAAAGGAATGTGGAATGATTGCTCAGGATCTTTTTAATTGCACATTACATTAGATTCTGCCTTCTTAAATGTTGGATTCGCTTATCCGTAAATACCTACTAGAATCATTTAGTACGATTTTTTCTCACTACTGCACAAATGGCTTGCACATATGGAGAAAGGAGCAAGAAAGAGTAATATAGATTAAGCTACAAGCTGTTGTAATGGGGAAGCATTTTTTTTTCCAGAATTTTGTAGTCCCAGACTGTTATATACATATGTATACATTTGTATACATACTAGCTGATGTGAAAGAGAGAGGGAGTCAGAGAGAAAAAAAAATTAACACAGAAAGAAATGTGAGCCACGTCAGAGCACAGGTACTAATGTACTTAAAATCTGCCTCATTGGCAGTTGTCCTACACAACTTTTACCCTGTATTTATCCTACACGAAAGGAACAGGGCTTAAAACATTGGCAAAGGGAGTGTTCGCTTGTTGCTTCAGTAGCACAGCTGGACTCTTGGAAAGGAGTCGGAAGTATACATACATATGACAAAGTGCTAATTCAAAACAGAGGAACTTGTGTGTACTTTAGAATTGATACCACTGCTACTGTTCCTGTTAAATGTATAAATATGTAAACCAATTTTGTTTCAAGACTTCTCGAGTGTATACGCAGAGGGTGAGAGAGAGAAAAAAAGCACCTTGCTCTTTCCCTCGTTGACCTTGGGAACAAGTTCAAAACTACAAAAAAAAAAATTCTCTTTTATCACGATTCTATATAATACAGAAGCTTTACCGAAAAAATATCACATGGTTCCTATTTGTTTCGTTCCGGCGCGTCAAAACTCTTTTTTTTTTTTAAGAGAGAATAAATGCCATGGAACCTCATTCATTGTCAAGTATTATATCCGAACATAAATTCTTCCACTCACATTCGTTGTCAAGTGCAGCATCCGGATTTGTACGATGTGTCCAGGATTAAAACAAAATAATATGCCCAACTTCCCCTTACCCCTTTATTTTTGGTCGTAAAAATCGTAAATTACTACTAGAATTTTTCTTTATCTATCAAATTGGCGTTCATTTTTTGGATAAAAATAACTACCTATTTCCCTTTCAGTCCCATACCATTCAGGGGGTAAGGTGACGTGACCTTTACAATATTTTTTTTTTTCATTTTATTTCAACTGTAATGGGAGAAATGAGCTTTCTCTCTTGGGACAGGGGAGGGATTAGAATTGCAAAATAACAAGCAAGAAGATGATAGGAGTGAGCACTTCTGGTGGTATATGAGCTTCCCCTTGTCCGACGGTCTTGAACAAATATTATTATAATTCATGCACCTGACTAAGCATTCTGTATCCCCGTTTTTACTACTGGCTTGGGTAAGTTTTTTGAGTTGTCAGAGGTGACTTAAGTTAAAAAGTAGAGGGATAGGCATTAGCAAAAAATCAAATACATTTGCAAGTGCTCTTGCCCCCACACATCTGTATCTTTCCCTGCCTCGAAATAGAAGTAGCTTTTATGTATGAAAATAAACAGATCTTAAACCATTGCATAAGATGACTTTTTTTTTGTCTCTCTGACAGCACTTTCCGTTCTCTGGCAGTATCAGACCTTTCCAAATTTGCTCTAGGGGAAAGTTAAAAAGGAAAAAAAGGGAGACTTGTCTTCCGAAATAATCATTGGGATATTGACATTGGAGGAATAATACCAATCAGAAATCATTCAAATTTGTCTTGTGGGGATGAATGTGAATGTTTGTCTTCAAAATGTCACTCTCTTCCCAAGGTTCACGTGATATGGCAATGATGAGGCAGGGCAGAGCGCGTGTTCCAACGCACGGTTGACGCTGCTCCCATTGTAGTTTTATTTATTATCACACTCGTGATTTACGCTCATCATCTCCAACAAAATATGTTGGCAGAGCCTGAGAATGTCTTCCCCATCTTCTCACAATAGATAGTCATAGATCAAATAACTCCATAAGACTCTTTGGTAAATTACCCAAAAATGATTTTTTCCCCTTCATTCCTTGACAAAAGGAACGAAAAGTCCCGACATTATTATTTGGGAGACTAGAGCCGCTAATGATATTTTCTCTCTCTACCCACCATTTATTTATTGTCTTCCTTTGTAATCTGGAGAGGAAGGAGATTCCATTATGTACAAGCAAAAAAAAAAAATCTCTCAGCTGTGCACGTCTGGTTGGCAAGAATGTCCTTTACCAGTAATTAGCATAATTATAATGGTTTTGTTTGTACTCTTTCAACAGCTTAGACAAGTCCATGCTAGATCATATGAACACACTTATCAATACTTAACAGTAACACCCTGGGAACGCAAAGGCAGGGAACATACTAGAAAGGTTCCTTTTATATTCCAAGGAATTATGAACACACATTCTTGTAGAATTGTCCACTTGATATATTTGTGCGCCTAGTCAAAAAATAATACACATATATGTATGTGTGTATGTACATATGTGTGCACGAAAGAATTGCAAAAAATAATGCATATTAAAAAGAAGCAGACAAGAGGCTCTGTGAGGGAGAGATTGAGATTGAAAAGGGCTATTTTTAAAACTATTCCGAGGCTTAACTTTTCCATACAGCTGGTGACTGCGATAAATTTACATTGCCCTTTGACTCTCACTTCACAGAGCTTTCCAATGATGATGATATGGTGATTCACGTAGGGTATAATTGAGTGTTTAGTGTTTACCACCATGGCATCTTTCCCTCTTCCTCTAAACATGTATTCAAGAAGAAATGAAGTGGGGAGGCGAGGAGGAAAGCACATTCAGTTTAAGGAGGAATAACACACTCGTTTCCTTTGGTGACAGTATCAAATCCTCTCCAACTGCACTTGTTTCACGTACAAACTAGTCTATTTGTTATTTACAACCAGACATCCATATTTAAGCGAGCATTTCTGTCTCAATTGTCTCTTTTTTTTGTCTTTGCATTTTTATGGCACTACATAATTCTCTTTCTATCATCTCTGTCCATTTGTCGCATTACAGTTGTCTGTCTCTCTCTCTCTTATGTGCCTTTTGTCTTTCTCTTCTTTGCCTTTTCTTTCTCTCTTTGCCTTTTTCTGTCTTCTTTGCATTTTTCTGTCTTCCTTCCCACTTTCTTTTTTTCTTTGTATTTTTCTCTCTTTCTTTTTTTCTTTGTATTTTTCTCTCTTTCTTTTTTTCTTTGTATTTTTCGCTCTTTCTTTTTGTATTTTTCTCGCTTCTTTCCCTTTTTCTTTCTCTCTGCAGTTTTCCTTGGTTTTTATCTCTTTCTTTCTTTCTGAATTTTATTTTGGTCTCTTCTTTGCCTCCTTCTCTCTGTCGTTCTCTCTCTCTCTTTCCCTCTTTCTCTCTTTTCTTTGCCACTTTTTCTCTCTCTCTCTCTTTCCCTCTTTCTCTCTTTTCTTTGCCTCTTTTTCTCTCTCTCTCTTTCTCTTTATACCATTCTTCTTGCCACGCATGAAATACATAGAGAAATACACAAGGTTACGTTCACATATTGATATTGTGATACCGCATCTTGTCATATAATAAATATACTCAGTGCTTGTTTGAAGTTTGAAAGAACCTAAAGCATCTTTCGTGAAAATAAAACAGAGTCTTGGTCAAGCGGGAAAAAATTGTTTTAAAAAGACCAAATCTGTGTTTTTTAAGCAACATGGATGACACTCCCCTGTAAAAGCTATCAAATTGTCCTCAGTTTACGTGCCCAAACTTGCCCACACGAGGAAGTTGGAAATTTTGAATAGAAAAGAAATTAATAGGAAAGTTGAGGTCGAGGATGTGGCAAGGAAATAAAGGGCTCCTTTTACATATACTCTTAATAAATTTTGGATTACTCACTTCATTAGAAATGACCAACGATCCCAAAACTGTATAAATTCATGAAGATGGTGAAGGCTGTACAATACAAGGTAGAGGAAGGATGAATGGCTTTTCTCAGGTATTTATGTACGTTACGTACACATATACGGCCGTGTGTGCTCGGGGTTAGTGCATACGAAAGCCTATTAATAGTATAATAGGAATGGCCATAGCACCTCAAAATGATGTTATTATTGGAATTAGCATGCCATTACCAGCGCACCTCTCCACGTACTAATAAGACTTCGCAACTATGTAAATATTATGTGGAAGGTAAAGTGTATGGCGAAAATGTGAGCATACTGTAACACGGGCGTGAGGGATTTTGTTTTTTAGCGGCATAGTAAACAGGATATTTGTAAGTACTTACACATATTAATTCTCACAATAACATGAACTCTGGTCAAACTAATATGCTGATTTTGCATGATTTACACAAATGTCACCACTCTTCGTGTTATGAACTCACGACCCTTTTGTTCGTAGTACACATTGTAAATTGTAACACACATATGCATCATCACATAGTATGGAATCACCCTTAGAAGAAACTCCCCCCTACTTGAATCTATCCCTTATATATCATTCCATTCAACCTTTCCCTTTTAAGAATAGTTTATAATACTTCGTACTTTGTACACTTGAACGACTTCCTTCATGTTTTTTTTTTCTATGGAAGAAAAAGACAAGCCAACAACTTCTAATGACAACTGAAATGCCAACGGACTTTGATCTCCGCATTATGTACTTGTAACATTGAGCGCCCGACTTTTTTTTCTGTCTCTTCTTCCCACTCTATAGTACATCAAATGGCAAGAGAATGCCAAGTACATACAGTGAGGCCAGGAGGAGAATTAAAAACGGAATTGCGTAAGGAAAGGGACATTTTGTCAGTTTGCACACTGATTTCGAGGCCTTTTTTTTTTAGTAGGGAAGACCCAGATTTTGTGTCTTTTCCGAAATTGAGAATTATTACGCTCTTTTAGTAGTCCAGAAAGCCAGACTTTGGATAATAGGCAATGAACATTCTGACGTAATCCTCTCGTAAGGTATTTATATGTATATAGATCATGTATGTAATATAGTCTGGGCTGAGATACGGGCGGTGTGTAATGCTGGTGATAAAGCCTCCATCACCCACGCTATGCATTTATGAGATGCTCTACTAATATAGGATGAATTGCAGGGAAAAAGTACCTTTCTTCTCATTTTTTTTATTTTGCCCTGCATGAATAATAAATTAAGGTTTTTAGCACTTTCCTGTTTATGTACTCACTCGAGAGTGAAAAAATTCAGAATAAGAGGCATCTTCTCACAAGTCATTTTACGGCTACCGCAGTCATTATTATGGGAAATACATATATATTTTTTTAACCTATTAATATAAGCAAGCGTCTTCCTTGAGTCTTTAAGGTGAAAATGTTTTTTTGGAAGCATTATTTTAATACAGCTACAGTCTTATACAATTCTGCTTAGGTATTAGTTTTTATGACAGTGTCCGCCTCCCACATCCTGCTACTTGAAATTCTCCGAAATGAAATGTCAATATCGTAAAGGTTTATTATGGAGTGTTTATTCGAGTTAATTAAAGCTAACGCAAAATGTTATTATAATACTCCAACACAAAACATTTTGTATACATGGCACGTACTTGGAAATAAAAGGGACTGAAAGCATTTATTACGTGTACAATGATGGCTACAGGCACAAATCAGGCTATGTCTATAACGCAGAATTTTGTTTTTACCAAGGAATAAAACAAATCTCTTCTGGAAACTATCTTATTTGTATGGAGTATTATGCTTTTAGATTTTTTAATACTTCCAATATTTATTATTATAATTCAATTGGTCAACCACAAGAGATTCGTCGAAACGCCTTGGTTTAATAGAGCACTTTTCTGTTTTAAAAAAACTTTTGTGAAAATATGTCGATTTATTCTGGTTTGTGACATTAACCTTCAAACGTGTTGTAATCTATTGTAATTCAACAGAGCTTGGAAGCAACCGACATGGATTCGTGTATTCGCACGCATTTTTAATCAATTGATAATAAAATCCCAAGTGTAAATAATACTCATAATAACAAATTCAAATTACTAAACATCACATCCAATGGGGGGGAAATGTCGTGCATCTACTAATTCTAGTAAATGAATATAAAGGAAAGAGTATAGGAGATTTATTTGTCGAGGAAAGCATTTTTAAATAGGTCCTCCCACTATACGCGTGTGTATGTAATATAGAGATCAATCCAATAGGAATGTACATACATAGTCGAGGGGCTATTAGAGTAAGAGTCAAGTAATAACCTTGGAAGTTTTGCAATGAGACTAGATAAAGATGGGGCATTGAATGTACCCATGTTAAAAAAGTCAAGTGCAAGGCAAAAAAAAAAAGAATGTTCCATAAGTTGATCCGTACTTTTTACAACCATGACATGTGCTAGTATGCGCTGAACATGATAAAAAATCATTAAAAAAATTCGTAAAGTCATAAAATTCCTCTTCCGGGAGATGATATAACATTAATTGACAACTATATCAAGAACAGTACAATAATATCCTACTAGGATTTCTTAAATTTTCTTTAGGTTGTCGAGAATTAATAAATCAATGGGATGTTTATCCATCAAAAAATGTTATCTCTATCCCCAGTTATGTAGAACGTCTTCTGAAACGGCCCAAGTTAGATAATTAAGATATTTGCGGAGACAGTCTTCATACAAAAATTCTATTTTAAATAATAATCTCAAATCTCTGTTGAAATTTATTCCCAAAGCACTGGGATGTATCTGCAAGGAATTGTCTGGATCGCACGCAATACGACTAGGGAAGATCTCACCAAACAAAGAGAGACATTGAAAAAGGTAAAAATATCCGGGTGAAGGAATATTTTTAAGGTAAAATACACAAAAAAATAAAGAAAGAAGAGTTATATACATTCACCCAAAGGAGGAATTTCACATATAGGATAGTGATGAAAGTGAAAAGCCGGTAGGATGACAAAAGGAATAAATATTTTTATAGGCAGATCTAATCTATACTTTTTAAAAGTCATGGGCATATCTATGTGCATTCCAAGCAGCTGCAGAAATGAAAAACATATGTATACATATGTATATATGTAGATAGGCAAGAAAAAATGCAAGATTTGAATTTGAAGAAGCTGAAGAGCAATGTAACAGAAAAGGGCAGGATGCAAGGGGGGAGCAATAAATAATAACAGCGAGGGCAAAGAGCGAAAGAGAAGAGAAAAAAACAGGACAGCAGGGTAAAGAGCAAAATTGAGGAGAGTGCAATATTGTTGGAAGAGCAAAGTCAAGCTAGAAGCCAGGATGAAAAGAAAAACTAGATAAAAGAGAGAAAGAGACAAAGAAATAGACAATGGGACAAAGAGAGTAAGCAAGAGACAGAAGGAAAGAGAAAATAAGAGAAATAAAAAGGGGGGAAGGAGAAAGCGGAAGAAAGTGAGCAAATAAACAAGAGACATAAAACAAGGGGAAATAACGCAAATGTGAGAAAGAGAGCAAGTAAGAGAAAGTAAAAGTGGAGAAAATGCGAGAAAGATAGCAAATAAGAGAAAGGGGAAAAGGGAGAGTGTGAGAAAAAGAGCAAATAAATAAAAGAAGAAAATTCAACAAATAAGAGAACAATTTGAAAGACAACAAATAAGAGAAAGGAACAAGAGAGAAAGTGCGAGAAAGAGAGTAGATAAATAAAACGGGGGAAAGGAGAAAATTCAAGAAAGAGAGCAAATAAGTACATGGAAAAAAAGGAGAATATGCGAGCAAGAGCAAATAGGAGAGAAAAAAGGCTGAATGAGAGAAAGAGCAAACAATAGAGAAAAAAGGCGAAATCGGAGAAAGAGAGCAAATAATAGAGAAAAAAGGCTGAAGGGAGAAAGAGAGCAAAAGTGAAATAATGCGAGAAACTGTGGGAGAACCCAGAGATAGATGGAAGGAGAAGAAGTGAGAGAAATATAAACGCCAAAGTACAAAAGTACATTTTTTTGTTTGAACAAAAAAAGCACAAAAAGAATAAATTGCCGAACAGGTAGTGTCCATAAAATGTTGTAACTTGATGAGATAATGGAAAAAATAGAGTAAAAGTCATAAAAAAAACTAGCGAAACGTAAACCCACACGACTGCTGTAACTGATAGAGTACCAGAGAGAAAGATAAATACATATGGTACAAGAGAAATGTATGACATTTTTGCCTGTACAGGCCCCTGTATACTCAACTCCTTCAACACATTCGCAAGTTCTCGTTTAACTATTAATATCGTTTAACATGATATTTGTCATGAGTGTTGCATGTCCGGAGAAGGTTGACGTTCAGTGTGTGGGGCGTGCGCTTATATTGTATGTATGAATAGTCTATTACTCTCCCGACATTCCCTCTTTCACGCCTCAGTACGTACGAGCGTGAAAAGCTTTTGTAATGAAATGAAAGGCACATTATCAACAGCTTATAAACAAACCACGTGAAATGTATACATTGGGGAGGGCGTCAATTACCAGGAGAGGCATGATTTGTGAAGTATCTTTCTATTCATAATTCATATCACATCATCCATTCACATTTCCCGCCCGGTCTTTCTTACATATGTCAGCTCCATGTTATGTATATAGATATACCTAGTCAAGATGAAATAAAACTTCTTTGCAAATAATTCTTTCGGAAATCACTCAGTCAGTCAGAATTTGATGCATTGCGACGTTACATGATCATTAATGGAGTCAATCAGGTATCACTGCGGTTATCTCTATGTCTTCATATCTCCACTTTCTCCTTGATTGACTCTGCAACTTTCTATCTCTTTCACCCTTTTTTCCACCATTTGCCCTGATACCTAATTATCACTGTTTTTCTATTTTTCTATACTTCTCTGTTTATTGTCGTCTCTCCCTGCCTGCTTCTCTCTACTCTTTCTTTCTCCATATTTCTCTCTCTCTCTCTCTCTCTCTTTGTCCATATTTCTCTCTCTCTCTCTCTCTCTCTTTGTCCATATTTCTCTCTCTCTCTCCATATTTCTCTCTTTCTCCATATTTCTCTCTTTCTCCATATTTCTCTCTCTCTCTTTGTCCATAT
>JAQGBT010003407.1:0-19738 GCA_034698585.1 Disparrhopalites patrizii | reverse complement strand
CAGTTTCTTCTATTTTCTCTTTCAGTTTCTTCTATTTTCTCTTTCAGTTTCTTCTATTTTCTCTTTCAGTTTCTTCTTTTTTCTCTTTAAGTTTCTTCTATTTTCTCTTTCAGTTTCTTCTCTTTTTTCTTTATTTTTCGTCTCTTTTTTCTTTGATTTTTGTCTCTTTTCTCCTTTAGTTTCTTATCTTTTTTCTTTCTTTTTCTTTTATTGTGCTTACCGTCGCTTTTCTCTGATTACGTTTCTCTTTTATCTCGTCTTTTTGTTTCATCTCCATCCCTCGTCTCCGTGTCTCGTTCAAGTTCATCTTTTACATTTTCAACTCTGGCGTATTTGCCTATTTGTTCTCTTCTCTGCTGATTATCTTTTACTTTGCCTTCCATTTGTTTCGCAACCTTTTTCTCCGGTGTCTCTATTACTGTATTTGTTATGTTCTTTTAATTCTCTCTTTTGCTACCTTTTTTTCGCCCTAGATTCTCCTTTTTCTTTACTTTTCTTTCCCACATTTCTCCGTTGCTAGTTTCTCCTTTTTCTGTCGTTCCTTTCTCTTTACATTTTCCTTTCTCCGTTTGTATACCTTTTATTTCTCTTTTCCATGTCTCCTTTCGCTATCCCTAAGTTTGTAGGCGTCTCCTCCCTGAGTCCTTCTCCTTTGACTTTCCTTTAGTATGTATAATTATATATAGATACATATACGTCCATATATCCCTTTGCCAAGAGCTGTTCCCTTCCCATGTGTCAGTCCTTGCCGCTCCGCCGGTGGAAATCCCGCCTTGCTCCCTCCACCAGCCTTTTTGGCTTGTCTCTTCCCAAGGCAGAAACGGCCCCTCCATGTATTGTGTTCTGCGAACCACCCAGAGACATTCTGGTTCCGAAATGTATTATAGGACATTACTCATGCATATTTAATCATGATCATGTTGCATAACACTTTTGGTGAATTGATTCATTCTATTCTTGTCCTTTCAGGAACGGGACTCTGGGGTGTACGAGTGCCAAATCAGTACGACCCCACCCATAGGACATTTCGT
Source organism: Disparrhopalites patrizii (assembly GCA_034698585.1). Lineage (NCBI taxonomy): Eukaryota > Metazoa > Arthropoda > Collembola > Symphypleona > Sminthuridae > Disparrhopalites > Disparrhopalites patrizii. Next base: position 18,707 of record JAQGBT010003407.1, on the reverse strand, counting down.
TCATTTAATCGTTGTCCGTAAGTCTCCATTTCCTTTCTTCTCCTCCGTCATTTAATAATGGAATTCTATTAGTAATTACTCCCATGTATGAGGATGGGGAGAACATCACATTATATGTATAACCTGGACAAATGAGAAATGAGAACAACACTTTTTGGATAATATCCATCCAAATTGAGAGTGGGCTTTCCCTCCGTAATGAATATTTTTTTGGGGATGTTAGCATGGATGTTGAATTGGATGTTGGTCCGGGGGGAAATGATTCACATTTGACTAATTAAATCCGGGAATTTCACTTTTTTTGCACTCTCTCATCAGGTGATTGGGAATATTGTGGTGAGGGAGGGTAAGGCTTCGGCATGGAAATTGGAAAGAGGGCAATTGGAGCCGAGGAAAAAGGGAATCATTTCATTACTTGAGAGTGCAATGCGGCGTCTGTAATTGTGAACACACGTTCTTTCTCTTGTATGAAGTCATGAGGGTGAAAGCGAGGAGAGAGAGAGAGACAGAGAGAGAGAGGGAGAGAAAGAGGAGCAAGTGCATGTGTCAATCACCTTAATTAAGACCCACACATACGGTGTCTCGCTTTCTCTGTCTCTCTCTCTCGGTGACTTTTGTTTGGTGCCATTGAGGTGTCACCATTAGAGGACAGAATGAAGCTCCTCTTCCCCTTCCACCCTGTCACTCCACTACAAAGGTAGATTTTGATCCCAACACTTTCTCTCATTCCCTCTTTCTCCTTTCTTTCCTCTTTCTCTCTCTCACTCCCCGTTGCTCTCCCTCTCTGATGAAATTGCCAATATAATAATGATAATCATACAAGAACACAAAACGTCGGAGTCGTTAGGCTCATCTCCATTAATGAAATGAAAACAGAGCCAAATGTGAGGGGGAGGAGCATTGGAGGGAAAATGTGGGAGGGTGAAAGGAACGAGTTATCCTCACACATGTATAGATACATAAAAGACTCCCATCTCCTTTCCCCCTCTCCAATAATTAAATGGCAAGCCAATGAAGTGAAAGGTCAGTATGTATCCGTGTGGTTAATTACACTTTAATTAAAGGTCTCATTCTCCTTTCTCTCACCCTCCGTGACTTGCACTCTCAAGATGTTTTCGCCGACGAAAGGCATCGATTACTAGGAGACAAAAAAAACTTTTTTGGTTTCCCGGACAGGATTCCTTTTTGCAGGAGTAATGGACGGAGAGCTAGACAGCGGGTGGGAGATGGGGAGAGGATGAGAGGGGAAACGTGACGGAGGGGATGTGAGGGAGGGAGTGAGAGGGAACGTGGGAGAGTGACAGGGGGAACATGCGGGAGAGAAACATGGGGACAAAATAAGAGACAGAAAAGGAATACAAGCAATGGGAGACTGAAAAAGTAGAAAAGTTCTGGGGGAGAAAAATGTACTGAGTAAAATAAAGAAACGGAGAAGAAAATAGTGAAATCCAAATTGGTTTAGACAAAGAAAGAAAATGAACAGAATAAACAAAGACATTGCGGCAAAAAAGGAAGCAGAAAATGCAGAACAATTTTGACTAGAAAGAGAAAATTTGCTCGGTATTGAAAGGCAAAAAATTAGGAAAGGAAGAACAGGATTGAAAAAGGAAATAAATGCAGGCATAAGAAAAGGGACAAAGAAATTGGATGAGAGGCAAATTAACAGACAATAGCAGAGATAGCAGAATAAGCAGAGATAGCAATAAGCAGAGATGTACAAGAATGTACGAGAAAAAAATGAGAAGCAATGGAGAAATAAATTGCAAAAAAAAAATGAAACAAAATGCAGAGGAAATGCGAGAAAAACTGCAGCGGAACTGCGAGACAAAATGCAGAGGAAACGCGAGACCAAATAAAGAAAAAATGCGAGAAAAAACACAAAGCAAAGGCGAGAAGAAATTCAGAGAATCCGCGAGACAAAATGCAGACAAAAAGAGAGACAAAATGAAGAGAAAAGGCGAGACTAAATACAGAGAAATTTCGAGAAAAACTCCCGAGGAACTGCGAGCCAAATGCGAAGAATACGCCAGACAAAATGCAGACAAAGAGACAAAATGAAGAGAAAAGGCAAGACTAAATACAGAGAAAATTCGAGAAAAACTGCAGAGGAACTGCGAGACAAAATGCGGAGAAAACGCCAGACAAATTGCAGACAAAAAGAGAGACAACGTGAAGAGAAAGGCGAGACAAAATGCAGGCACAATGCGAGACAAAACACAGAGGAAATGCGACACAAAGTGCAGTGAAAATGCGAGACAAAATGTAGTGAAAATGCGAGACAAAAAGCATAAAAAATGAGATGCAAAATGCAGAGAAAATGCGAGTCAAAATACAGTGACGAAAGAAAATGCGGAACAAATTTAAGGGTGAAGAGAAGACAAAATGATAGCAACACACACGGGAAGAGAAAGCCCAAAAAAACCGGGAACATTGTAAGTCAGAAAGGCAAAACCAGGGAGACACATTGAGCGAAAATGAGCGAATGAGAAGAATTGTTGAAAAGAAAAATGAGCTTATTGTCTACCATCATTTCCCACATAATTTTTTTTGTCTCTCCCATCTCATCCCGAAAATTGGAAGAAGCCCCAGTAATTGAACGTTTTACAACGCTCCCACCAAATTGAATGCATGCATTCCCATTTTTTGTGATAACTCCCAGAAACCATAAATGAGATGAAGAAAGACAAGGACCAGCAAAAAAAACTCCCACAAAAAAATGCTTCGCAGCAAAGTCCAAAAAAACTCCAAGCCTATGCGAAATTCCTCCTTTTGACAATTTTGACAAGAACAATTCTAATTTCTCCTCCAAGGAGAATCCCGCAAGGACTTTCTCTCTAGGGGAAAAGAATGGAATTTCAAACTGGGATGCTTTTTATATTATGAAGATGTTTTTAAAAGGCTTTCTTTTAATTTCCTCAAGACAGGGAAAGACTGAAAGACTGAAGGGCGGGAGGGGAAGGGAAGAACTGGAAGAATGGAGGGCAAGGGGAGAAGAGGGACAATGAGATAAAAGGAAAGGGCGAAAGGGATGGGAGAGATTGGAGAGCAAGGATTTCTTCCATTTTTTTGTGAAAGTAAGTGAAAGCAGGGCAGTGGAGGATTTTGAAGGACTCAGGCGATGGTAATTTTAAGAAATGTGATCAAGAAAAGGATTTTGTGTACGTAATAAGTCTTAACGTTTCTGCTTACTACAGCTTCCGCCAGCTTTCAACTGACAGTTGACTCAGTCTCTCTCTTTTCTCTCTCCTTTCTCTGTCTCTCTTTCTCATCCTCTCTCTCTCACTTTCCCTTTCATTCTACTGTGTGTCTTGATATGATGCGGGGAAGGGCTGGGGTTTGGGCAAAACGTCAAACTACGCAATCATAAAATTTTCTGGGTGAAATTACTCCTCATACAGCTCTTGTCTCTCTCTTTCTCTCTCTTTCTCTCTCTTACTCTCTCTTCCTCTCTCTCTCCCTCCCACACACACCCAAAATACACACACAACAAAATTTCATACATGAAGGTCCTGGACAGACAGACAGACTGTCAGATAGACAAGAAAAGCGAAAGAGGGAGAGAGAGAGCAAGAGAGAATGAATGAGTGGGCCAAAGAGAAAGGCGGAGAGGAGGCAAGCTGCCATAAAATATAGCCGAGTCGACAGAAAATGAGAGGAAAAGCAAAAGGAAATATCAGAATTACATACAACATCTTCCCCTTCCTCTCTCTCCCTCTCTCTCTCTCCTCTTTCCCCCTCTCAAATTACGTCCCTCTATTCTTCCTTTACATATAGTGGGGTTCACTTTATAAGCAAGAGACTCTGTCTCCGTCCCTCATCTTTTAATATAGTAAAGTCCCTATAAAAGTGTAACCAACCGCCTCGACCAAAAACCTCCGTTTTGTTTCATTTACCCCAAAAGGGAGAGACAGAGAGAGAGAGAACAAGAGACTTGCTCCGCAAAGAGAATAGAGGTTAAATTTTGCTGGCCAAAAACTCTATAGTTTAATGGTTGGAGTGTAGCTTTTGTGGTGGAAATAATTTTGTGGCAGGGACGAGCAGCTGTTGTTGTTGTTTTTTTTTTCTTCTCGCTTCACTTCAACTCCTCAGTAGCGTCCAATTGCATTCCCAATGACACCGGACTTGAGTTTTCTCTTTCTCTTTCTGTCTCTCTCTCTCCCTTTCTCTTTTGCCTTCTCGCATCAACTCACTTCTCATCACGTAAGCATGGAGATTGAGGCAGGGAAGCGAAGAGAATTTCTCACGCTCTTCTGATTCCTTTTCTCCTTCCATGAGAGAGAAAGAGAGAGAAAGAGAGAGAGACTGAGTGAGGCCGAATCAAGTCAGAGGACAGAGCGGTGGACGTGGATATTCTGAGGGGCAGAAGAGAAAGTGAGAGAAAGGGAGAGAGAGACGAGTCGGGAGAAAGTCTTTGGAATGACCACGTGCGTCTGGAGCGGCTCGGAGTGCCCGAGCCAAAAGTCTTTCATCGCCCTCCTCCTCCTCCACCTCCGCCATGCTCTTCCAAGCGCATTCCATCAAATACACTTTTCAATTAACTCACACAAAACCCCTTCTAAAATTACCCCAACACACTCACACACAACTTTTTTTGGATTGGTGGAAACCAACGGCTCAAGTGAGAAAGTAGGCGCGGGAGCGTTTAGAAAAAAACGCTCTCATCTCCTTTTCCATCTCGTGAGCTTGAACGTTTTGTCTCCGTCTTTTTTCTGTTGCAATTTTCTCATATTGTCTCCTTATTCCGCCCACTTTGTCTCCTGTTTTCTCCCAGTTTTCCTAATGATTTCTCTCACTTCATCTCACGATTTATTTCGAGTCCATTCTTGCTTTATTTCAATATTTTGCACTGTGATTTCTTTTCTTGTTTGCCGTTTTCGTTTTCAGCTATAGCTTTCTCTTTGGATGTGTCTCTTTTTTAATTTATTTAGCTGTTTTTATTATTATTTGTCTTCTCCTTATTATGTCATTTTTCTCTGTGAATTATTGCTTTTTTTATTTTGGCTCTTTTATATTCGTTTATTGCTTATTGTTAGTTTATTAATTATAATGAGGATTTCTCCTCTATTTTCCCCCTTTTGTATCACATTTCGTCTAATTATTACTGATTTATTTTTTATTTTCTCTCTTCTGTATCACTTGCCTTCTAATTATTAAAGATTTTTGTTTTATTTTCTCTCTTTTGTACAACTATTTCTCTATTTATGAATGATTACTCCCTTATTTTCTCCCATTGGTATCACTTTTATGCTAAGCATTGACGATTTCGTTTTTACTGCTCCTCTTTTGTATCACTTTCTCTATTTGTAAATGCTTTCACTTTAATTTTTTCTCTTGAATAACTTTCCCTCTATTTATGAATGTTTTCTGCCGTATTTTCTGTACTTCTCTTTCTCTCAACTTTCACTTTGAATGGAATTGCTTCTCTCCCTTGCTTCCTCCTTTATCTTCCCTGCCATTCTCTCCTGTTTATCTGTCTCCTTTGCTATGGTCTCAACTTTCTCTTGCTCCTTCTGAATTTCAGGCTGTCCGTTATTCAACATTTGTTTCCTTGCTTTCTCTCACCCTCCCTCCCAGTTTTCCTTTCCCGCCTGTCTTCACCTTTATTTTCATGGGAAACAATCAGTGTGAGGGTATGCATATGGAATATGGAAGACCAGAAGGAACGGGAAGTTTCTGTCTTGAAAAGAAAAAGACGGAATTGAAAACAAGAAGAGGTTAAATAATTTGAAACAGAAATGTGTTGGAAGGAAGCACTCCCTCTATCCATTTTAGACGGCCTGGCCGTCCATTATGTAGACGCCGTGTGGTTGAACGATTCCCTTTTGTTCTGCTCGAGTTCTTCCTTAATCTAATATCCCACTTGCCCCATGCCCACCACTTACGCCCGCAACAAAAGGATGAGTAATGAACACGTTGGAAAATCATTTTTTTTAACTACTACAAAAATTTTCCTTCCAAAGAAAAGCACCTAAGCAAAGTAGAAGGAAGGGGAAAACATTTTTTTCTTTCCCAAAATAATCATTCCCATCTTCCTCTCCATTCCCAAAATTTCCTTCATTTGTTCTTCATCCTCGACGCTTTCACACTTTTTTTTTACACTTTTTCCTAACGACAACCCTTCTTCTCCCATTCATCCGTATTTACAAAGGAAAAGATGCGGAAAAATACGAACGGTATAAAAAGTAGTGGGTGGCAGGGAGGAGGGAAAAAATTATTTCCATCAAGCGTTCTCTCTGTATAGAGGACACAGAGAGAGCTGTAAATACGGGTGTAATCTCAAAGCATGAGGACCCCCTCCGGTGGGCAATGAAAGGGAGAAAGTGAGAGAAGGAGAGAGAGATTGCGAGCAAAGGAGAGGGAGAAAGCGAGAGAAAATACGAAAGTGAAAGTGAGAGAGAGAGAAAAAAAAGGAACATGAATTATGGAGTATTGCTTTCTTTCTCTTTGCACTTTCACTCCTCAATTTTCCCCTCTTTCTCTCTCCCCCTCCTTTCAACTCCCATTAGTCTCTCCTTTTCGTTTTACCCTCCCTTCCCCTCCCCCTCACCCCTCCAAACTCCTGGACCAACGACAGGAGCAAAAACTTAAGACGGATTACGTACTCTATATGAAGCCCACCGCCGGCCTACATGGACGAATGCGGAGAGAAGGACAAAAAAATGGGACAAAAAGAAAAACAATAGGCAGGATTGATTCCACGGAAAAAAGAGGAGGAGGGTAAAGAGGAAAAATGGGGACCGAAACAGCAAGGAAAAAGAGATAAACAAGACCAGAGAGAGAGAGAGAGAGCAAGAGAATGGTAGGGAGAGATGGAGGAAAAGGAGTAAGAGGAACTTGCGGGTTATCATGCCTAAACACTGCCCCGAATTATATAGATGTACATCTCCCATTTTTTCTGTCCCGATAAAAAAAAATGAGATGGTGTGTTGGAAAACAGGAATAAAAAAAATGGGGCACAAAAAAATAATGGTGATAGAGCAGAAGAGAAGGAGGGAGGGGAGAAACCGAAGGTAAAAAAAAGGCTGAGGCGAAAATAAGACAGATACATTAGTGAGGAACGACAAGACGATTTGTACAGAGAAAAGAAGAAAGGGAAAAGATGAGTAAAGATGAAGGTCTTGGGAAGGAGAGGAAATGATTGGTTTTCGTCGGCGAAATGAGCATCAAGAGAAAGGGAAGGAAAAAAATTGAAGGCGAGAGAGAGAGAAAAAAGCGGTGGGGAAGTAGGATAAGACCTTCTGCGTGTATGGTGATACGAATAATCTTCTTCTCCTTCCGTTTAAAGGCAAAAGGAGCGGGTAAAACGTGCTGTGCTCCTAGGCCTTCCCTCACTTTTTCTATGTCGCAGCAAAAAAAAAAAGGTTTTCTTGTCATACACCCACACAAGGTTTTTTTGGGCCTTTCCCCTATCCTCCAACTTTTCTATGTAGACATTTGTGGACTTACGCACACATCTTTTGTTTGCGTCTTCGCATTAGAAAAAAAAGTTTTCGTGAGTAAATAAATAGCAAAAAGCGGAAGAGACAAATTATTTACCACCATGAGACAAGGTGGAGAAGGCGGGGAATCGGCAGAGATGACAAAAGGCGAGAAAAGGAGCAGAAATTATACCGGGAGACATGAATTTGGGAGACAGATACAGAGGGAATGATACAGAGAGAATGATACAGAAAATATCAAGGGAAAATGTCAGCAAAAGCAAGAGCGAATGTTGGACAGGGCACCGGAGGCGAGAAACCCAAAAAGTTTGAAGAGAAAATACTAGATAGGGACATAGAAAAAGCAAGAGAAGGGAACACCAAAGAAAAGTCGCGTGAGGGAGAAAGTGAGGAGATAGTAGAACGAAATTCAAGGAGGAAGCAAAAAAGGGAGAAAAAGAAAGACAAAAAACTAACAAAGAAAATAAGGGGGATGGCAAAACAAAGCGAAAAATAAGGCAGAGGAAACAGAAAGCAAACGAAAGCGAGGGGCAAATCAAGAGAGACGAGAGAGAATGCAAATGAAGAGCAAACAACAAGATAGAGGAGAGCGAAAGCAAAATAAAGCGAAGGAAAAATCAAGAGACAGGAAAGAGAAAGCAAGGGTACGTAAAAATTATCAAGAGAAAAATAAAAAGTGAAGGCATTTAAGAAAAAGGATAGACAAATAATAAGCAGGTGAGGGAAACCAACAAAAAGGAGAGAGAAAGATAATGAAAGCGATGCAAACCAAGAGAACGGCTAGAGAAAAATTAGACAAGTGAGGGAAATCAAAAGAAAGGCGAGAGACAAATAAATCGAGCGAAATCAAGAGAAAGACGAACGAGAAATACATAAAACGAGCACAATCAAAAGAAAGGAGACAAAAAAATAACGAAAATGATGACAATCAAGAGAAAGGAGGAAAAAAATTAAGAAAGCGAGGCAAATCAAGAGCAAAAAGAGACAAAACTAAAGAAAAGGAAATAAAGGGGAAAGCGAAAGCCAAATTAAGAAAGGGAAGCGAATATTAAGACAGCAACGAGAAAGCGAAGAAAAAATTAAGAGAGGAGAAATAAAGCACATTGAAGTGAAGGTAATCAAGAGAAAGGCAATAGAAGTCAAAATAAAGTGAGTGGAATCAAGATAAAGGCAACCGACAGCACAAGAAAGTGAAGGGAATCAAGAAAGATGAAGAAAGCAAAGAGATCACGAGTAAATGTAAAACCAGAGGAACATTGCTGAGTAAAGGCAGCAGAGAGAAAATCAAGGAGAAAAAAAGAAAGAGCATTTCATCAAAGATATAGAGAAAGCTTTTGCCACAAGGATACTGCAAAAGAGGGGAAAACAGGTAAAGTAAGACATATACCTATGAGAATTAATGGGAGAGCGAGGGAGAGAGTACAGAGTTAGGAAACAGAGAGGCAAGGAAAAAAAGAAAGCATCGTCATCCAGGTGTGAAGACCAAAAACTTTGCACTCTTCCATTAAATGAACAGCAAAAAGTGTAATCATGCTCCATTTACGAAAGGGAGCGGGAGAGCGAGAGAAAGAGACAAAAATTCCCTTAAAAAATATACACAGTAAATCCCCCACTAATTTCTCATAGACTCCCACATTAACGAAGGAGCACCACAGCATGGGGAAGTATGTCAAGTGTAATTATTCATATTTAGCTCCACACTTTCTCCCAAATCCAATTTACCTGTACTCCCCTGACATGACCTCAAAACGGGGAAAAAGTTCAAAGGCAAAATTTAGGAAAGATAGAAAGCTGGGAGTAACCTGGGGATTCCTCCCCACTTTTCCCTCCCATCCACTTTTCCTCCGTCTCCTTTGCCTCTTCCCTTCTACGGCGTTCCGCATGAGCACAATTACTACGCGGAAATGTGAAACAAGTGAAAGTTGATCTTGCGGTAATTTACTAATTACTTCAACCTAAAATTTTCGAGTGTTCCCAAAAATAGAGTGGCGTGAGGGATGTGGTGAGAACATGAGATGAACTTTAAAGAGAGTTGTGAAGAGAGAGGGAAAGAGTGAACGAGAGAGAGAGAAAGTGTGGGAAAAAAGATATCGCAAGATGCAGAGAGACAGAGAGGGAGAGAGAAAGTTGAGAAGAGAAAGAGACAGTAAAGGGAAAATCTCAGAGGATTTCTTTCTCAATTACGACTGTAATTTGCGCAGGGATCACATGGAGGAATTGTAAAGGCCCAGAGAAGATCTAAAGAAGATCTGGAGGAAGCTCCTTGTAATTTCATGAGCCCAAGTGGAGACAGTGCATGCTTACGCAATGACTTTATCCTTCACGTCTACGTTTCCTCCCTTCACTTTCTCTCTTATACTCCATCTCATTCACTAGTAGACTTCCTCAGCTCTCTCTCTCCATCTGTAATTACTCCGACATGTTTTTGAAGATTCTCAAGAATTGATAAGTGGACATGTGAGAATGTGTTTGTGTACCTTTCTCCGGGTCTTTCAAAACGTACTTTATTTACCCAGGATGAAATCGATCCACTCCAAGCCCTTATGTTGACATGCATCAGGGAGGAAAGGGGAGAAAGTACTCAAGCTTTCCCTCTTCACAGATGCTCCTCACCATCTGGCTAGAACTGCATACTATAAAGAGATCTATCCCATCTCAACAAGTTTAAGGGGAAGCAGAATATTAGAGTCAGTGGGGAAGCCCCTACAAAAGGGAATAGTTAAAGAGGGCGGGAAAGATGGGGGGAGGACATTAGCGCAAAAAGTTACGCCGGTGACGGCAAAGGAAGAGGAACCGAAAGGGAATCGGATCCTAATGTAACCGGTGAAATCATCAGGGAAAATCCTGGAGGAGCTGGAACAGGAATGGCGGGTTAGGAGTAAGAAAATAGCTAAACCGTGGGAGAAAGTCAGCTAACAAGTGCATCAGAAAGAGAGATCAAAGGAGGAGCACGGAGAAAGTCAACCGGCAAACTATCGCAAGATCCACCGACTGAGAGAAAATTTCATAACACACACTGTGTGTAAAGGGAGAAAGTGGAGGAGACAGATTAATAGAGTAGAGTAATGGAGGTGGAAGGAGAAAGCGTAATAGAAAACTTCATAACATATCATAGATCAAGAGAGATAGTCAAGGAGAAAGTCCAAGTATGAAGTAAACGATGTGACCAAGTCTAGTAGAAAATTTCGCGTGTTACCTTATTGAATTCCAGATCGAGAGGAAAAGTTGCAAAACGGGGCAAATGGTGTAGCAAAAAGAGAATGTCTGAGTGAAAATATAACCCGACCGAAAATGCAAGAATTCCGGGTAGTAAGTAGAGGAGAAAGTCAGATGAAACAGACACTGCAAAAAAGAATGTCAACTTACGAGAGAAAGTCACCGAAAATAATAGTTAAATTCAAAGGAGAAAGTCACCATAAATGATAGTCAAATTCAGGAAAGAAAGTCATCAAAAAGTATATTTAAATTCAAATATTCAAGGTAAAAAGTCACCAAAAATGTTAGAAATATTTAAATTCAATGGAGAAAGTCGAGGAGAAAGTGAGAGAGCATGAAGTCAGTGGTGAAATCTGGAAATAACATGTACGCTAAATCAAAAGCAAACGTTAAAGGAAAAATACGAGAAAGTCCAGGTATCCGAGAAAATTATCCGCGTTCAACAAGCGGAATTTACCACCAAAATATTGAATACCTACTCCCTTTTTGAAATTGGAGATAAGTCTAGACATTGTCCGAGTATAGAGCATCACAAGAATGCAGGGCAACAGAGGATTCCCTAATAATCAGGATACCCCGATTCCATGCTCCAACTCCTACACGTCACATAACATGCCAAAAAAGGTTATTTTCATTGTATAATGAAATAATATTGAGTAACACCAACTGCACCAAAAGAACTAAAAAAATAGCAAAAATGCTCACGTGTAATTTGGCATCTGATATGTACATATACCCACACCCTGTATAGTCCTATACCCATGCAAAAAATGTATGAAAAGAGCAAAAGGGAAAAGTAAATTGGATGAAACGACCCGCTTGTTTTGACTCCAGCGAAGCGCAAAAAAAAAGGGGGGAAACCCGGACAAAGAATGAAAGTCACAGGTGAGTGGAATTGAAAGGGAGAGAGACCAAAAAAAATGCCAGAGTAGACACTTTTTCCTTTCACATCCGAAAAACACTCCCGGATTTCATTACAAGGAAAGTGCATAATGGCGTTTTGAGAGCAATCTAACGGTAAAAAAAATTATCTTTGTACTCAAAACGTAATTAGTGGGGAAGGCCAAACCGCTGTAACCGAAGTGGAAACCGAAGTGGAAAATTCCAAGGGGAAAATGTTAGCATTTTTAAGGCGACAAATGAGAAAAAAATACGAGGAAGTGATTTATCCAGGAAACCTCCATGGAAGGGAGAATCAATGGGGAAATGCCACAATGGGTGAAATCAAGAAGAACCGGACGAACAATAGAAAAACGGAAAGAGAAAGTGAGGGAGAGAATGGGAGAAGCAATAGAAGGATAAAGGGAGATGAGAGAGGAAATTAAAGCGGAATATCAACTAGGCTCGCAACGGAGAAAACAACCCTCATATGGTTTATAGTGGATGGAAAAGGGAAGAGAAAGAAGTCAGGTGGGAGGCCTTTCTGGATGTATACATGTGTGTGTGTTTTCAGCCAAAAGAGAGCGAGTTGATTAAGCGGGTAATGAAGGGAAAGAGAGCGAGACTCCTGTCATTTGAGTCATTTTCCTAACGTACAATTCAATCAATTAGCCCAAGAGAAGAGAGAGAGATCAAGATCAAAGAGGGAAGAGAGAAAGGGAGGGAGCTCAAGAAATTCATGGAAGTCCCCATTAGCCATATATATCCTCCAAGTCCTCATTACCTGGGGAAAAAACCTACTTTCAATCCCCTCCGTTCTCCTATTACCCCATTGTTTCCTTTAAGCTTTCTCTCTCAATCCCAATCTCCTTCTCGGGAGTTCTCCCTTATTCCTTCTTCCTTTTCACTCTCTTCGTGCTTCTAGCAAAATCGCCTACTTTTCCTATCATTACTAGTGCCTTTTCTCTCTCATCTATTCTGTTTTCTTTTTATATAATTTTCACTCGTTTTCTTGCTGTTTTCCCCTAATTTCCACTTCCTTTTCTCTCCGCCGCATTTCCGTCCTCTCTTACACTTTGATATATTGACTCCTTCTCTCTTACTTCTTCTCCCTTACTCTCTTTATCTCAGGCATTCTCTTGCCACTCTCCGATTTTTAATTTTTTCTCCTTATTTTGCTACCTGTAATTTTGCTTCTCTTGATTTTGTTTTTTAGTTTTAGTTTTCTACATTCCTGAATGTCTCTATTTTTTTCGTCCTGTCATTTTGTTTGAATGGTGATATCCTTTCATTCTCTTTCCTCGCTTTTTATGCTGTTTTCTCTCTTCCTTTCCCTTGCTATACTTTATTTTCTCTTGTCTTTTTCTCATTTTTCTGTTAACTTTCTCTATTCTTCTCTCTTTATTTATTTTCTCTTTTTTCTGTTAACTTTCTCTATTCTTCTCTCTTTATTTATTTTCTCTTTTTTTGTGTTAACTTTCTCTATTCTTCTCTCTTTATTTATTTTCTCTTTTTTTCTTTTTGGTATTTTCTCTTTTTTTCTTTGGTATTTTCTGTCTTTATTTTCTTTGGTATTTTCTCTGTTTTTTTCTTTGGTATTTTCTGTCTTTATTTTCTTTGGTATTTTCTGTCTTTATTTTCTTTGAAATTTCGTCTATACTTTTTTTGATATTTTCTCTCTTTATTTTCTTTGGTATTTTCTCTCTATACTTTCTTTAATATTTTCTCTCTTTATTTTCTTTGGTATTTTCTGTTTTTTCTTTAATATTTTCTCTATTTATTTTCTTTGATATTTTCTCTCTTTATTTTCTTTGATATTTTCTCTCTTTATTTTCTTTGATATTTTCTCTCTTTATTTTCTTTGGTATTTTCTCTCTATACTTTCTTTAATATTTTCTCTCTTTATTTTTTTTTATATTTTCTCTCTTTATTTTCTTTAGTATTTTCTCAGTTTTTTCTTTAATATTTTCTCTCTTTATTTTGATGTTCCTTTCTCTCTCTTTATTTTTTTTGACTGTGTTTTTTCTTCCTGTCTCTCCCTTAATTTTTATCTAATATTTTCTCTTTTTAATTTGTGCTTTATTTTCCTCTGTTCTTTTCTCCTCCTTTCTCTGTATTTTTTCTCTTATATTTTCTCTCTTATTTTGTATTTTATACTCTTTTTTTTCCTATTTATTTATTGTGCTCTCGTCCTTTCATTATCTCCTTTCCTTTTTATATTCCTGGTTTTCTTTTTTCCCTTTCGCATCCTGTCTCGCTTGATTTCTCTTCCGTTGCTACTTTTTTTCCCTCTCGTTTGCTTTCCCTCCCTTCAACCTTTTGCTCATCCTTCTGGTGAAGTCATGCTCGTACCCATCAGAGTTCCTCTTGGCAATTCCCTTTCCCATTCTCTTCATCCCGCCGCACCAGCCTCTCATTGCCTCGTTTGGGTTAATTCTCCGACTCTGTTAATCTCTCTCGAATTTTTCCCTTTCCCTCTGAACTTTTTCCCTCTCCGACTCCATTTGTTCTTACGCTTTCACCGAAAATACGCCAGCCGTTTTTTTTTGTGGAACTGGCTTAATTATGGCACACCTCATTATAACATCTCTTTTCTGCCCTTGCTTTCATTCTCCTCTCAAAAAGACAGAGCCACATGGAGATGTCATTAATTAAAAGAGTATTTCGCTTCCTCCCTTTCCTACCCTCATCTCCTTTGCATTTATAATAATGTAAATTTTTTTCAAAATGAGAGCCCCTAAAAAAATGGGCCTTATTTGCCTCTAAAGTCTAAATGACATTTTAAAAAAACATTTGTTTTCCATGTATATTTTTTTTTAATTCAAGCAAAAACTGGGAGCAAGTACTTTCATTACTTGTTTGAATTAATTGGTTCTGTTGTTTCCCTCCACCCTTTCCGCCGGGCTTGTCATCTGACTTTCACTGGTCTGGACTACTAACAAGAGGGTTTTTATTAAAAAAAGACAAAAAAAAAATGCTGAGAGGGAAATGTATAACGGAGAAAGAAGGGACAAGGAGAAAGATGAGAGAAAAAGGACTCGTGGCTGGAATTGAGTAGGTTGGCACTCGTCGCTTCCTCAAATAATTATAATGAGTTGTCGTATAAATACTTTGCTCAGCCGAATTTCATCATCATCATCCTCCTCATCATCTCCTCTTGTCTCCCTTCCTCCTCATCTTCTCTCATCGCGGTCGTTGCCGTCAGGAGGAAGCCGTAACCTACTCCTCCTTCAAGCCCTCCCGCCAAAAAATAAAGTTGATGATTCGCGGTATCTCTTGTTTCTTTCATTTCGTGGCTCACTTTCTCCCTCTCCGCCTCCGCCTCCGCCTGTCTTTCCCCATACAACTTTTTCCCCTCTACTTTCTCCCTTCCCCTGGCCCTCTGTATGCGTGTCAGTGATCCCCATTTCTCAGCTTTCTCCCAGCGACATATTTTTGTCACTCAACTATGCATTACAAGTCCTCCTTCATGGCAATATTGGAGGGAGAGGCAATTCCCAAAGTCTACTAGACTTCGCATTGCTTTCTCTCAAAAACATATTTCTCTGTCCCATTTTTTCTTGTCCTCTCTCTCTCTCTCTTTCATCTTATCCCTGCCCCTTCCTCTACTGTCCCAATGACAGGAGTTGTGTAGTGATGGTGTGACGCTTTCCACAAAAGAATCTCATACAGATCACGTAAAATATGGAATACGCAAAAACGAGTCAGTGGGGAAGCAGGTAGTAGTTGGGGTTTTCTTGGTTATTCTCCGGCTTTTCTCTCTCTTTCCTCTTCTCTCTTTGGGCCTCATTGTCTCCCATTTCTTTTACTCCTCTCCTTGTCCCATAGCAGGAAACATTCGCTTTTTCCATGCCGGGCCGTCCTATCCATAATATTATTCTTTTCGCTGACTCAGTTCGGTTTCTTTCTCGTCTATTTCCATCCTCTTCTCATTACTTCTTTACTGATTTTTTTCTTCTTTGTTCTCAACTCTCTCTACAATTGGTGATGTCAATCTTTGTTTCTTCTCTCCACCTCGCTTCTACTTTTTTCTCTTTCTCCTGTCTTTCTCCTGTTCTTAATGTCCATCTCTCTCTTTGATTTTCCTCTCCATTGTCCACTTTCGTTCAATTTCTCTCCTAATTCTTGTTCCTAGTCTTTCTCTCGCTTTCTTATTTTATTTCTTTGTATTTTCTCTCGTATATAGTTATGCGTAATTTCTGTCGACTCTTTCTTTCTGATCATTTTGACTCTTCTTTCTCTTATATTTCGCTCTTCTTTCTTTCTTTTTTCTCTTATTTTTTTCTTCTATTTAATTTCTTTTTCTTTTTTCTTTTCTTTTTCTCTCATTTTTTCTTTCTTTTTCTTTTTCCTCTTATTTTTCTCTTATATTTATTTATTTGTTCTCTTATTTTTCTTTCATATTTACTTTCTTTTCTTTGTCCTCTTATTTTTCTCTTATATTTAATTTCTTTTTCTTTTTTCTATTATTTTTCTCTTATATTTATTTCCTTTTTCTTTTTTCTCTAATATTTGTTTTCTTTTTCTCTCTCTTTTTTCTCGTATAATTATTTTCTTTCCTCTCTTATTTTTCTCTCTCTTCTTTCTCGTATAATTATTTTCTTTCCTCTCTTATTTTTCTCTCTCTTCTTTCTCGTATATTTCGTTTCTTTTTACTCTTATTTTTCTCTCTTCTTTCTCATACATTTATTTTCCGTTTCCTGTTCTCTCTTCTTTCTCTTATTTGTCTCTCTTCTTTCACTCATACCTATTTATCTATCTTATTTTTCTAACTCTTGCACTTACTTTTTCTATTCTGTTTCACTCCCATCTTTCTAACTCTTCATTGTCCCTCATTTTCCTTTCACACATTTCATTTGTTTCATTTTCGATAAATTTTCCTCCCCTCACACACGCCCGACTCTAGTTTTTCTCTCCCAGCTCCATAATTCCTTTCCTTCCATTCTGCTTTCTCTCCTTAATTCACTCCGTTTCTCCCTATTTCTGTCGCTCTCAGGGTCCCTCGTCCCACATGAGCTTCTGTTGGGGACCCGGACGGACGTGGACAATGTGAAGCGAAAGGGAAATAAATCTTTTATGTTCAAGCGGAGGAAAGAAGGGGAATCGTGTGGACACGTTTTTTTATGTGAAATAAGCAGAAGGAGCTCAGGTCACCTTTGGCACTCCCATGAAACGGGGTCACATAGATAGTGGATGGGGATGTGGGACGAGAGGAAGAAAACAACACTTGGGACCCTCTCCTCCTCCTCCTCCTCCTCCTCCTCCTCCTCCTCCTTCTCCTCCTCATCCTACTCCATATAGTTTGATCCTAAGGGTTTCTAGAGCAGAAAAATTGAAGGAGAATAAAAGAAAAGTAAGGAGAATGCGAAAAGAATCTAAACAGAGCGATGTTTCTCCGCTGCAAGTGTTTTTCCCCGGATATACTTACACACTTGCTCTCTCATGTCTTCCTTGTGCTTTCTCCTCATCATTTTATTTTCTGGAAAGGAAACTTTAGAATATTTTATAAGAGAATAATAAAATAAAATCTTGGGGGCTCTATGAGCTTGTTCTTCTCTCTCTCTCTCTCTCTCTCTTTCTTTCTTTCTCCTTCTTCATCGCCATTCCGGCTGCTCGTGTTTCTTTTATTTATTTCCTCCCCGGAGTAACGACATTGCTTAGGAAAATTAGTGACGCCCAAACACTGAGCATGACTCCGTACAAAGTGAGTTTGAGAGGAGAAAAACAGAACGGAGGAGGAGGAAGGAGACAGTGCAAAAGGGGAACACACTAGCCCAAAAAAAGGATGGGAGGAAAGCGCGGAAAGAACACAAGAGATAAGGGAGATTGAAGCAAAAAGTTTTTTTTATCATAATCCTTTTTTTTTTCTTTCTTCCTCTCTCTCTTCCTCCGATTCCACTATTCCTCTATGCCATCTTCTTTTTGGCTCCATAGACACATTTTCGTTGGGAACAACATGGAGAGAATAAAAAATGGGGCAAGAGAGAGAGAGAGAGAAATCTACCCCTTTTTTGTCCATGATCTTTGAACATCCTAAAACTAATCCCACAAAAAGGAGAAGACTTGATTCCTTTTGTCTGTTGAAATGCGCAGTGTCGTCAAATGTCCTTCCATTCACTCTTTGAAAGGGGGAGGAGGGGGCAAATATACTCTGGGTTACAGGAGGGAGGGGAAAAAAACTTATAGGGAAAGGAGCGTGAGAGGTGGGATTTTGAAATGAACTTCGATGCGGAGAAAGTGGGAGAGAAAGCGGAGATATTGAAGGGGCGGGGAGAAAGTAGAATTGGAGGATTTACATCCAGCAAGAGAGAGAAAAAGAAGTGAGAGTGGCCCAGAGGCACCAAGACCTCGAGAGGGGAAGAGGAAGCTGGAGGAAAAGAAAACAAAAGGAAGAGGAGAAAGTTGGAGAAATATATAAAAGGAGAAAGCTGTAGAGATAGATAAAAGGAGAAAAGTGGGGGAAAGGGATGATGGTTGATCATGGGTGGGCATTTGCAAATCAAATGTAGGACGTGACAGGAGCTTTTTATTTTCCTCTTGTTTTTATTTCCGAGCCTCTCATCGCTTACCTCCTCCATGTCCTCCTCCTTCCTCTCATCGTCCACATCCTCTCTCTCTTTCTCTCTCTCATTCTCTCTCTCACTACCTTTCCCCACAAATATTAAACTACATGAGAGCGTGTCTGGGCATACACATACAACTTTCACTCTCTCCCTTTCATGTCTGAGGTTTTGCCAAACACTCCATTATTACATGGCCCAGTCCTCCCTCCTTTCGCCTCACAACACCAGCTTGTTGTATTAAAAGTGCGTGTGGCATGGGAGAAGCCTCATGGAGAGCCGCTTTTTCCCAATGAGTACTCCTATCTTCATGGTGTGTGACCACCGTCAAAGCCTGGACGTGAACTCATCTCTTCCCTCCCCCTCCAAAAGAGGGAGAGAGAGAGAGACAAAAGGGAAAAAGGAGGATACTTTACCCAAAAAAACAGTTTGTATGTAAGTGGACGGGAAGCGTAAAATATTTATTTACCTCATTTGCTTTTTATTGTCATCCTCCTGCCCATAGACATTGGCTCTCCCCCGGAGAAAGGCCGGAGTTTTTAAACGGGGGAATTATGTCCTCTCATTCCCTCTGTCTGTCTCTCTCTCTCTCTCTCTTTCTCTCTCTTTCTCT
>JAQGBT010003406.1:0-19743 GCA_034698585.1 Disparrhopalites patrizii | reverse complement strand
TATATATAGAGAGAATGAAGAGGAAGAAAAAAGAGAGAGATATATAGAGAGAAGGAAGAGAAAGAGAGAGAAGAAAGAGAGAGATGTAGAGAGAATGAAGAAAGAGAGATATGCAGAGAGAATGAAGAGAAAGAAGAAAGAGAGAGATATATATAGAGAGAATGAAGAGGAAGAAAAAAGAGAGAGATATATAGAGAGAAGGAAGAGAAAGAGAGAGAAGAAAGCGGGAGATATAGAGAGAATGAAGAGAGAGAAGAAAGAGAGAGATGTAGAGAGAATGAAGAGGAAGAAGAAAAAGAGAGAGAGATATAGAGAAAAGGAAGAGAGAGAGAGAAGACCGAGAAAGAGAGAGAGGGAGATGAGCGGCAATGATATTGAAATAGAAAAATAAAAGAGAAGATACCAGGAGAGAGAGATATTTATAGCGAAGAGAAAATAATATTAAAATATGGGAAATCGTTATTGCAACCTTGCACGGAAAGCCATAAGTGCGGCGGAACCTTTCCCCAGGAACAATGAAGCAACCCAACAACCTGTGTGGATTTGAAGGTCTCTTGGTCCCTATCACATATAACCTGTCAGATCCGCTATGCACACATGATTTGGGCAAGGTAGACAAGGATTTTAAATGAGCCGATCGCCCATCACTAATCCAAGGCTGGGATGAACCGGGAGAAAGGCTTCCCGAAAAATATGACAGGCTCTGTAATAATTTTTTATAGAAAAAATATTTTACCTTGTGCCAGTCATTCTGGTTCATTTCTCTGTATAGTACACACGAAAAAAATGGATGTATGCACGTAAGTATACACAAAGATACGCTGGCAAAAGGTATCATCCAAAGGTTAATCGGACCTGACACCACTCCACAGAGGGAAAGTAAGGCAGGAGTAGAATAAAAATGCTTTTTATTTCACCAACAAAAAAATAAAATTTTCTGAATAGAAAAAATATTACCCGTCAAGTAAAAAACCGGGGAATTTGACGGGAATGCCCGTTTTTAGTATTCTACAAGAAATGTAAGAGCCACCAGGAATTCTGGGGTTATTTTACGCCCTGCATTTCAACAAAAATATAATATGTGGAGTTCGAGGTATAATTTAGCCATAAAATATTTTTTTCATCCTAGTTCCTACACACATTAACCATCTTCTTGGGCCTGGTGGAAGCCCTGCCATTTGTGGGGATGACGGAATCGTCATCCATAAATTATGCAATTATACAGAACCGTAATTGTCTAATCTTTTAAATAATGCTAACCAGAGAAATTCTGGAAACTTTTTTGCAGACACCACAATTTGAATTTTCCCCTTTCGAAAAAACCCATCCCCCATTCTACTTTTGTACTCTTGTTGGCAAATCCAAAACGATATGTGAAAGACTAGCCCATAATCTGTAGTATAAAATTTTGCTATAGCAGGCTATTATACTATTATACCTATACATATGTATACATACTTTCGCCAAGACGGACAAGGGTGCCGCATGACCTTTTACGCTGGATGCTCATGCTATCCTTAGCCCACAAAATGAGCTTCGTGTTCAATGTGGAATACATAGCTAATATATACATATGAGGAGTTCCGAGTTAAATATATACGATATACTTAATTCATCTGTAATAACGTAATACGTATATCGGGTTGAAAGCTCGTTTGGACGGTAATAATAATAATTTAGTGGTAATATTCCGGAATAAGTACATGTACTCTCACGACGAAACGAAATGCTTTGAAAAAAACATTGTCAAAATTGTACCACGTTTTGAGCCGGATGCAATTTGTTTGTTGCAATTGATGTGGTAATTATGGCATATACCATTCCATCCTTTTAAATGTAATTGAGTAAGAAAATCAAAAATCCGTAAAATCCATTCTTAATCCCATTCCATTCTTCCTGTTACTGTCGTTTCGTTTATGAGGCGTGGGATTCACGGCGAGAGACAAAGACGGGGCAATGCTAAATGAAAAAAAAAAGAAAAGTGGCAAAAAGAGAAAGGACGGAAAAGAGACAGAAATTGGGGAAACGAGACAACAAAGGAGAAAAACAAAGGGACTCATGACATAACAATAAATTGCACTTGACCATGCAGTTAAATAAGTAAATAGTATGTGATAAGTATAGCTACACTACAAGTGATGGACAGTGAAAGAGCCCATTTTCATTAAAGAGACAAATAATTTATGCCAATGCACATTCGTGCCTATTACATGGCTGCGTATTTACTCCACTGATTTGACTGTCTCCTCTCCTCGACACCAATTTGTTTGACTTGACGGGTGTATGGCATGTGTATATAATAAAAAAAACTATAGTAAATGTATATATGTATTAGTACATATAGATCTGCAATAGGGTTGAAACTTTTTATCAATTTGCTGTCGTCGCTTCTTCACTTATGTTTGTTTACACAGGCCTGGCTTCGTCCTCCACGGATGCATATTGTCCATGTGTGAAGTAGACAGCACTTGCCTTGCTGATTTCCGTGCTGTTCCTGGGAAGCCTTATCAAAGAGCGGGGCAAGGACGACGCTGGGGAAATGTGTCCATTCTCTCTGGCTAGTTACTCATATTTTTTCAAGACTCAATCTCGGCTTTGTTTTTTTTTTTAAATTTTCCCTTTCTTTTGAATTTGCCTCTTTCTCCACTAATAATTTTTCTTCTTACTTTCTCTGTTCTCACTGTCCCTCTGTTTCCTGATTTTACTCATTCATTTTTAATCCTTTATTATAGATACTCTCTTTTTGGTCTTTTCTCTTCTCTTCTTTTTCATCTCTCTCTCCGTTTTTGTTCGTCTCTCTCTCTTTCGTTTGTTCGTCTCTCTCTCTATTTCGTTTGTTTGTCTCTCTCTCTCTATTTCGTTTGTTCGTCTCTCTCTCTCTATTTCGTTTGTTCGTCTCTCTCTCTCTATATCGTTTGTTCGTCTCTCTCTCTCTCTCTCTCTCTCTCTTTCGTTTGTTTTTCTCTGTCTCACTCTTTCGTCTCTCACCCTCTCTTTCTCTCACTCTTATTTTGGTTTTTATTTTGTTCGCCTCTCTTTCTATTTTTATCGACTCTATCTTTATGCCTCTTTCTTTCCTCCGTCTTTCTCTTTCTTGTGTTCGTCTCACTTTCTTGTGTTTGCCCTTGTCTTTTACTCTTTCGAACTCTTTCTCTCTCTCTCTCTATTTCTCTTTGGCTGTTTTTTATATTTCTCTCTCTATTTCTCTTTGGCTGTTTTTATATATCTCTCTCTATTTCTCTTTGGCTCTCTTTATATTTATTTCTCTATTTCTCTTTGGCTCTCTTTATATTTCAGCTTCTTTCTCTCTTTTCATTTTGTTTGTCTCTCCCTTTCTAGCTATCTTTTGATCCCCTCTTTCCCTTTTTTCTCTATCTCTTCCTTTGTATATATACGTGCATACATATGTTTCGCAATGTTCTCTTCGCACTTGTCCTGAACTTCAAAAGTATCTATTTTCTCTCATTCCTCTCTTTTTCAACGTCTCCAGATGTCTTCCTTTCAAGTGATTATTTCTCCATTAAAAGTCTTTTTAAACTTCCTCGCACATAATGTCTTCATCTCATACCACATGTTATACTGTGGAGTAAAAGTCACTAGGTTTAGTATTGACCTTCAAGTGGCGCAAGAGCTGATAAGAAGACGCACCTTGATCCTTATAGGCCGCAGCACACCAATAAAATAAGTAATAATTCCTATTTTTCTCTCTGTCCATCTCCCACTCTCTCATTAACTATAGGAAACAAGCGTTAATAAACTGGTTTAAACTCTCCAGCGTGTAAAAAAAATGAAGCAAAAATGTATCCAGCTCGTTTGAAAGGCTCTAAGAACGACGTTAAGTTGGTCATCACAATTCAGCTCATGTCATTTCTCATGTTTACGTAATTTCCACGAACGTACATAAATCGCAAGGCTCACGAAATTGGCAAAAAATAAGAACGGCAACATAAACAATTGTGTCCAGAGTCCAGAAGTTGATACATATCAGTGGCACGATCAAATTCTCTTTTCCTCAAGTATAAACTTTGTTTTTTTTTTCAACTTCAACCAACTTTCTTCTCCCACTTGGCTGTTATGACCTCAACACTTTTTTTTTATTTGTAAATTGCATGTTGCCGGGAGCTTAAAAAAACTTTTTCTCCCCGTTCAAATACATGTAAGAAGCCTTTCATCCTCCTGACCTGTCCATCCCATTATTTGTTGTTTATTTCCGTGGACTCAAAAAAAAAAAAAAAAGGAAAATACGGACATACACGGTTTAGGTGTGCCTCCATCGATGAGAGCATCCACGAAAATGTTTCCAAAATAAATTCTTGTGAACATGAAAAAAAATACTTTATACAACCTTCGCAGTTACTGGGCGAAAGCTTCAAAAAAGGGTGGATGATGGACGTAATATGAGTACATTTTTGCAGCCACAATAATATGCCGAGACATGAACGAGCAATGACGCCGAGACAAAAAAGCATCTAATGCAATTTCACATGTTCGGAGAAGAATAATGATAATAATAGCAAAAATATGCATAGAAAAATTCATAAAAAAAATTGGACATGTACTCGCATTTGGAACTACACATTATTTGTATTATTACTTCATGTTTTTTTTTTATTGTTAACACTTTCCAACATACATATAGTAGCTTTTGACACACACAAGCTTTTTTTTATACACACATACATTGATGTATCCTTTTATATAGTGTATCACTGAAAAGAAAAATAGCGACGAAATAAAAGAGGACAGAGTCCAGGCAATGTGTGAAAAACCGCATTATATTTTATATCCAAACACATGATTTTTATATATTTTAGATCCTTCATATGAAGTACAAGGTCAGTGCGACACCAAGAAGAGCCTCTCTAAGCGTGTATTTTAGAATCCCAGATAAGGATTTCTCAAGTGCTGATCACGAGAATTCTCTATTTATTTAAGACTTTTTTTAACATTTTTTAAAAATCATAAATACATCTGTGCCTTACTAAAATACGTATCTACCACAGAAGGCCGGAGAGAGAGGAAAAAAAAAAGATTAAACGGGAACATCAACACTTTTCGTGATTATTGCACTTCTAACAGGCGATTCTTACCGTGCCATTTCCCTCACTTGAAAATGCAAGGACTGTACTTAAGTGGGTGGTTTATATCCACAGCAAATGCTCTTCTCCCACTTTTTCAAAAGCCTCAAAAAGAATTACAAAAAAAGGAGTTGGTACGGAAAAAAAGTAAATAGTTTTTTTTTTCAAGTTTCAGCCACAATTGCATGCCGTCAAACAGCTGCATTTCCCAGGTATAAAAAATACATTTAAATGCATACGTAAAAGTGGCAGCAGCAAAACTGCACTTTTGAATGCAGGTAAGAGGAGAAAAAAAATTACATGCGTCAATTCTTTGACGGTAAAGTACACGGGAATGTCGTGTATTTTTCCTTGAAAAAATATTTCCGCTCACAACACGTCCTGGGGAAAATATTAAAAGGAAACATTAAAGGAAAATATTAAAGGGAAAAAAACTATACAGAGAAGAGGCAAAAGAACGAAAAAGGTGTGAACATTTCCCTGTGGAGAATACAGATTAAGTATTAAAAGGGATAAATGGAGAAAAAAAAGGAAAAAAATGACAGCACTTGGTAGATATTTAGCCAAATGAAAAATTGAGTATTTAACACAACACTCTATTGTACAACTTTTTTTTTACCATTAAAAGCACTATCTACCTTTTGCTTGGCGTACAAATGTGCTCACACAATTGCCTTTGCTTGTACAAAAATTCTTAGCTTGTACAAATTATTTATCTTGTGTACAACTTTTCTCCGGCCATTAAACACGTTCTTTATTACTGAAGCAACAAAAAATGGGGAAGAGAAACAAAATTGGTAGGAACAAAAAAAAAAAAAAATTACAGCTAGAAAAAGATCACGATTTGTAATGAATAGGATGTAACAACAAATAATTCTTTTGACGCGTCTCTCTCCCAATATTCTATCATGCGAATCCATTCGGGGTATAACATTTATACACAAGAAGCACACCTTCTTAATTCTTAATAGTCTTATATACATTTATTTACATCGACAAGTTTAACATGACATACGGTCGTATAATGAATAACAATAATAATAAATTCTAAACATACAACGGTAACGGCTACCAGCTTAAATCCTAGGTAATAAATGAGGATAAAAAGCGAACATTATACCGAAAATAAAGGGTTGAGATTGATTTTTTTTTTCTTTTCGTTATTTTTTTTTTTGACGTAGTAACACCGTGCACAGTTGATTTTTTGGAATATTATCTATAGCATTATATAGCATAAGGACATAGTAAGATGACAAAACAAATTCTTTAATTTAATACTTTGTTCGGTATGAATGTCCTACAAAGATCAGTACACATAATTCCATTTTTTTCCGTTAATTATTAGAGGTATTAAAATCATTTCAGACGATTACGTACAACTATTTTCCTAGAATCAGAGGGGGGATTTTTGTGAAATTTTAGCGTGGTAAAAATGACATGAAGATTAATTTTTGCAGTGATTCTAGAGCGTTACATTGCAAAGTACAATGTTGGAAAGTTGATTTCACAAAATTTCAGTGTGGTAAAAATGGCAAGCAGAATTTCTTTTGTGGTTATTCTAAAGTGTACAATGCAAATAATAAAATGCTGAAGGTACTTAACAGTCATTGTCAATTTCGTGTTGTATTTTACATGACCTTTTTTTTTAGTTTAGATACATTCCCACAAATGAACAGAGTAAAAGATTAGGTGATTTTTTCTTGGAATTGTATTTTGTTTTTTTACCAGATCAGAAAATGTGATTAAAAGACGTGGTGGTACGTGACAAAAAATGTAAGATCCTTCCTTTTTTTTGTATTTTTACTTGTTGTTGAATTTTTTTTGTTTTTTAATTTTCTAGGCTGCAGCCGTAGGATTTTTCACATCATCCTTGACTTTCTTATCCGACTTGCCGATTTCAATGATTGTTTCTTTGAGTGGGAGCAAGTCAATGTTCTCACGGGGGACTGAGATGACCAAGATGCCGTCCGCGGACAAGTTACAACTCACATTCTCGGGCTTGCAATCAATGGGCAATAAATATTTCCTTGTGAATTGCCTCGAGATGAAACCATGAGGCTCCTTTTTCTCCTCGTGCTTCCCCTCCACAACCACGTAGTGATCCACAGTTTTCACTGTCAGCTCTTCCGGTGAAAAATTATCCACCTCTACCATAACCTGAATTCATAGAGAAAGAACAATCTTTATGTTACACAGAGAAAAAAAAACCAAAACAACTAGTTTTTTTTTGTATTTTTCACCCCTTCAAGCACACTTTTTTTCTTAGAAAAAAACACAAAACTCTGATTAGATCTCACACCACCAAACAATTTTCCCCACTAATTTATGAGGTTTTTTTCCTCTGTCGATACCTTCAAAAGTATCAGAAATGCAAGTGGAATTGACCATTTATCTCATCACTCTATCAATGGTCTTTTTTTATATGTACTTTAGCTCCAATGGCTGGTAGTAACAATGAAGGAAACCGCAGGAGTTAATACAGTTATTACTTGGAGGTATCAGAAAAAAGCTGGAGGTAATGAGCACATTTTATGTGTTTGTGCAGCAATTGCAGTGTAAATTACGACGGATTTGGAACAGACAAAACCAGAGACTGTCAAGAAATTAAGATATAGATAGGAATGGGAAGTATGCAAACACATGAAATGCAAACAGAAAGACATTCATCAGAAACGTGGAAAGGGCAGAGAGAGAGAGAGAGAGAGAGAGAGAAAAAAGTGACACAATGTGAAATGTTGGAGGCGAGCCAGAATATCGTCGTTTATGAATCAAAACTGACCAAGGCGATTTGTACGATTCTGTACGATGTAGTCCGTTTTGATTATTAAACGACGACAGTATGCATTCACCGTGACAAAGTAAAATAAGAAAGAGAAATAGAGAGGACAGTGCAACAATATAGGAGTAGTCAGAAAGATAAGGAGAGAACGTAAAGTCAGGGAGACGGAGACAATTAGGAAGAAAAAGATAGAGAAAGAGAGAGAGAGAAGTCGACAGAAAGAAAGGTGGATAAAAGATATGCTGTCAAAGATAGACAGGGGCGGATAGAGACAAAGGCAGAGTAAGAGACACAGAAAAAGGGATGCATAATGCGAGAGCCAGAGGAAGAGAGGCAGAAAACAGAAAATGGAACAAAGACGGCGACAGAGAGACAAAGATGTAGAGATCTAAAATATAGGAAAGAGACTGATGAATGATGAAGATTGAGGTAGAAGAGGCAAGAGAGAGAGCCATGGAAGAGAGAGATTGAGGCGAGAGAGAGACAGAGAATGAATCAACGAGACATACAGTAAGAAAAGGAGAGAGACAACCAGAAAGAGGGAGAGAGACAGAGAAAGGGAGACCGATCGGAGAAAGGTACACCGAGGCGAAGAGGGGATGAAACTGATAGAAAATGGCAGAGAAAAAGAAGGAAGAGAGACAAAGAAGAGGAAACGTAGACGGAGAAGCGGAGAGAGATGGGGAAAGGGAGAGGCAAAGGCGGGAAGACAAAGTAAGAAAGGACAAAAGTGAGACTGAAAAAGAGAGCGACAAAAGTGTGATTGAAAAAGAGAGAGACAAAGGTAAAATAGAGAGAGAGAAAGAGCGAGAAAGAGCGAGAAAGAGAGCGAGAAAGAGAGCGAGAAAGAAAAGAAAAATAAAGAGGAAGAGAGCGAGAAAAAGAGAAAGGAAAGAAAGAGAGAGGGAGAGCTAGATACTAGAGAGAAGCAAAAGAAAAAAAGAGAGAAAGAGAGCGAGCAAGAGGGAAAGAAAAGAAAAAGAGAGAGAGAAAGAACGAAAGAAAGAGAAAGGAACAGGGAGAGATAGCGAGAGAGGCAAGTGAAGAAAGAGAAAGAGAATGTAAGAGGGAAAGAGAGAGAGAGAGAGGTAAGTAAAGGAAGAGAGAGAGAGAGAGAGATTGACGGAGAGACAAAAGCAGAGGTTTATGAGAGCTGGCAGACTCACGAAATAATGTAAAAATTCCATTTCTTTAGCCCAGAGAGAGCGATGATGAGAGATGAAGACAGGTGGAGAAATTAAATTGGGAACTTATCCATCTAGAAAGATGAGAAGAGAGGAGAAGAAGACATCTCTCACCTGAAATTTGTCCGAATCATTAATAATCTTGGACATCCCATGAGTCCTGGTGTCCACTCCCGGCTTCGGTGACGGGGACTGACTCTCCCGTCCCTCAGAATGACTCTCGGAATGAGTCTCATGTGATGAGCTCGAGCGGGTCGAGGACATCTCCGAGTGCTTCTCCGTCATCGAATGTGACTTGTCCAGGATGTTCCAGCAGTCCGCGAAAAATGGATCTCGGAAGAAGGACTCACGATAATGCATGGGAATTCTGTCTTGAAAACTCATTTTTTCCCCCTTTTACGTTCTCCTCAAATTCCTGTAAATATTTATAAAGAAAAAACATAGAAGATGATTAAATTCCATCATTGCGTAATGCATCTACAAAATGATTCCCACAAAAAAATTTACACAATCATCAGCAGAATTTTTTTTTCTAGCCAATTTTTCTCCAATCCCCCTTCTAACCCATCTTTCATTGGCAACCAGACAGAAGGTTGGGATTTCCCATTTTCCCATACATTTTGTCCAAATACTTTAGCTAACTCTATAAAATTCCTTTTTTTGGACATAAATAGAGAGGGAGTAGAAAAAAAATCTGTTTCAGTGTATATTTTTGTGTTTATACAATTTGCGAGGATTTTATGGGAAAACCGTCTAAATCCCTATAATTTATTGGTTCTTTGACAGCCGCCACGGCTTCTGCCACAAAAGAAAGTATCTCAAAGATATCAGACATGATGCTTTTTTCCGTATAAAAAAAATATTACCCAAACAAAAAATTTTGCTACATCCGAAGCGGATTTTTTTTTTGTATACATAAATACATACATCCATACAAAAGATATATTTTAGCTCCCAAAACATATGTATAAAGCCAAAAAAATATGAATACATACAAAAAATTTGTATGTATCAAGTCGAAAATAATGTATGTATATAAACCCGAAAAAGGGTGTAAAACCCAAAAATACATACGATACGTAAAAATGCAAAAAAACATGTATAAAACTAAAAAAAAAAAAGGTGTACAAAACAGACAAAATCTTGCATGTGCAGTTCGAAAAGATCCATTTAACCCCAAAAATCCTCCAGGAGAGAAAAAAAATAATTATACACAAACTCTTTTTTTTTCTCACCGTCAGTAAGCAGATCTTCCTTTTTTTGTATCCTTCCGACAAAAAAAATTCAAACACTCACAAACACACGAGGAACTATTTTTTTTTGAACTTCCAACACGTGTGTCCAAACTCTCTTAGTATGATGAGTATGATTTTTTTTAAATGTTGCAGATGTGGAATGTCCCAAAAAATGCAACCCTTTGCACACTAAAAAGTTGGGTGAATGTAATACACGCAAATGGACAAAAATCGTACAGGATCTCCTCTCCCTTCTGTGTCTCAGGCGCAACTGATACTCCGCTGGGCCTTCCTGGCACTGTATATAAAAACAAATGGGGAGGATTTGGGATGGTTTGTGTGTGTGTGTGGGGAGGAAAGGGTTAAAAAAATCTTCTTTCTCTGCATGCATTTTCTCTCCCATATAACTCCTTCTTTTTTTTTTCATACTCATCCTCCTAGCCACATAATCATGCTCCATCTCCTTTTCGACAATCATCCACTTATCCATGCACACACTTTTTCCACCAAAAAAAAATGCTGAAGTTAAAAATTTCATGATACTTTACAAGAATTTTTTTCGCTTTTTTTGTAGTCTCATTTTACACCCCTATAATTTGTTTTCGTGTAATGAGACTCCAATAACTCTTGGTATTATTTCTCTAAAGTCCTTGTGTATTACAGGAAATTTTGGGGATTATTTCCCAGGTTTTCTTTGTATTAGAGGAAATTTTGGGAATTATTCCTAAGATTTTCTTTGAAACTGTAGAAAATGTTTTGGAGTGTTTCCCACCTGCTTTCTGCTTGGGGCAAGATATTTACTGATTCTCACAATTTTCCCTGTAATTCATACTGTTTTTTCGGATTTTATCTCACAAATTTCCCTTTAATTCATACTGTTTTTCGGATTTTATCTCACACATTTCCCCTTTATACATATTGTTTTTACGGATTTATTCCCACCAATTTTCAGCTAGTGCACACAGTTTTTGTGGGATTCGTTTTCCTTGAAACTTCCATTTAATACATTGTTTTTTATTTTATTTTCAGAAATTTCCATTTAATACAGCGTTTTATATTTTATTTTCAAACATTTCCATTTAATACAACATTTTTGCTATTGTTTTCACAAATTTCCCTTAAATGTATGGGTTTTTATATTATTTTTCCTCCATTCAATATAGTGTCTTTGGTATTACTTATTCTACAAATTTCCATTGATTTTTTTTTTTTTGGAATTATTTCCACTTCATTAAATCCAGCTTTTTAGGAATTATTTCCACTTCATTGAATACAACTTTTTCGGAATTATTTCTACTTCATTAAATACAGCTTTTTCGGAATTATTTCCACAAAATTGTTTAATCCAGAAAATCAGAATCAAACCTACAGACTTCTGTGTATTAGCGCCGAAAAAATGGGGATGAAATCCTCCGATACCTGTTAAATTGCAGAAAATGCAGGGGAATTACTTCCACAACTATCCATTTAAAAGCGTAGAAAATTCTAGGGATTAAATTCCCCGTTCGTTCCTGAGTGGAAAGAGGAAAAAATTCAGGCCTTTGCACAAGGGTATGATTGACACAGAAAAAAATCGTGCATGACAAACCAATTTCGTTTTGTTTTGTTTTTATCTCTCCCCCCTAAAATGTAGGTATTTTAACCATGAAATTGCTGTTTGACATAAAAAAAAAGACTTGATGGAGAAAGGAGCTACTATGGTTTAACACAGAAATGAGGGTGCACACTCTCGCCCTTCACTATTTATCCTAAATGTATGACAAAGGAGATTCACGAGTTTAGCTAGTTTTCTACAACAAATTACTAGTCAAATACAACTAATTGCCTTTCACCCCCCAATTTCTAATGCGTTTTTTAAACCTACAAATCTTCTTTTCCTATTTACAATTCTTTTTGTTTAGTTCCCAATGGCCTTTTCCCATTTACTTTTTTTTGCGAGTTTCAAATGGTCTTTGCTCATTTAACCCTTTTTTCAGTTTCCAATTCTCATTTTCTCATTTACCATCTTTTTCACTATCAAATGGTTCTTTCTCATTCAAATATTTCCTTCACTTCCAAATGGACTTTATATCCCATTCACAATTTCTCCCTAGTTTCCAATATTCCTCTCTCAATTCTCAATTTACCTCTTGTTCCTTCGCTCCGTACAAAGCCGCAAAAAGATGAACAAACAAAGGGATTCACCAAGTCAGTGGAATGTCACATGGGAACGAGAATGAGTACAAGAGAAATGCACTTTGTCAATGTCAACACTTGTCAATCCACACCACACTAAAGGAAATCGGACCTCCGGAAAGGGGAAAAAAATGCACGCAATGTCACACTGACCGCTCGAGTCATTCGAAATGAAATGCGAGAAGAATTGCTAGAAGTAAAAAAAAAAAATCAATGGTCACTCTCCATATGGAGCCTTTTACGAGGAAATCAATACAAAAACTTTCACCATACTTGTCGTATCAATCACCACTAAATATGTACATATGTGCCTTGTCCCCACACTAATGACTTCACCTGTCACTGGCATGCATTTTGGCTTTCGCAATCAGGACGCAAAATGACATTTTTATGTATTCTGCGCCGGGACATTCAGGTGCAATGCCCAAAATTTGTTCTCGGGAACTGTTCACAAAAGCTTTTGTTGTGACAGGGACGAATGTTTCCTGGTGCGAATGTAATTATTGGGAGGTGGGACGAGTTTCATAACATGGAATTATATCCTCATTTTCCCATGGGGAGTGTTATTACACGTCAGTGAACGAGAAATGCATCCAAAGTCAAGGTTACAAACGCAATTAGGGGCAAAAAATGGATCCGAAAATCCCTAAATTATGTGTGAATAAATATTTCTTCATTTGCGCTGTACATTTAGATTTGGGGCATTTTACAGGGCAAAATCATTAATCATTATTAATTATTAATAATTATCATTAATACTAATAATACTAATATCATTTCCATTTCAGATTACCTCTCGTTTACCACTGCATAAAATCATTCTCCGTTCACTTGAACTTGATCAAAATTTAGGAGCCTTCAAATAAACCATGAGACAAAAATGTGAGATTAAAATGCAGTTATAAACAATAAAATGCTAAACGTCCGGGTATACTTTTATATGTGCATATAAAACTTTCACGTAAATACAAGCACTTATGTACATAAATGGGTATTACTCGGAGCATTCGAAGAATTAATTATGTAGAAAGTTCTGGTAAAGTCACTGTCATTGCCATTGCCATTGTCATTGCCATTGGATGGGTTTATATTTCTCCCGTGTCGGGTAAATCGTAAAAAAGTCCGAAGAGGGACAAAGAGCACTCTCAACCGTAAACTGAACCCACATGCATATGCGTGTATTTAGGCACCAAAGGAAAAAAGCGGATTTTAATCCATTATCACCCATTTTTATCTCGTCCCCTCCCCGTCATTCTCTTCCATTAAGATTTTTTTTATTAAAAGGAATGTTATCAGCAAAATAACAAGGAATAGTACGTCCAGCCCCTGGCACATGTTCCCCCTTCATTCAATTACTACCCCAAATTATGAATGTAGTTATTATCTCCTCCAACCCAATTATTATGTAATAATCACATGCAATCATCTTCCTTATAAGAAACCCCCAAAAAAGATCCCCCACCTTGGCTCTCTCCTTAGTGCCAAAGAACAGTAATGGGGCTATAAAATTACTGAAAACAATGCGCGAGGCTTTTGCAGAGAGATTGAAATTATTTTTTTTAGGTAAATATACATATGTACATCCATATCGTCCCCATCATTTGGCTTTCAATCCCGAATTTCCCCATTAAAATCACTCAAAAGATATTCACAGGGACCGGTCGTGGGTTGTAAATTACGTTCTGAAAAATATTTCTTCTAAAAATTCCCTCGGATTCTCTCAAGATGAAAAGCTCTGGTATGGTATTCTCTATATTAAATTAGGGTCTTCACATCACCATCAATCACTTTCCAAGTGCTATAGGGTGTCATATTTTCGGAGAAAACATGTACATACAGAGGCGGTTTGTTTTTCGGAGTCTTTCCTCATATATATGTACGTAATGTATGCATATATGTACATATGTACATCTGATGACTCAACATTTATTGCGGGCTGCATTCTTGGAGGCCACACACAGGGAGAAGGAAGCGGCGCAAAATGATTATGCATGCAGTCTCCCAGGAATCTAATTTATTTCCAATCATTCCCGCACAAACAAAATGATTCTGTAACATTCATATGACACGTCCGTCCTCTTTACTTGGCCGGAATATTTAATTAGAAAAGCGTTCGACCTGTCAACAGCATATTAGTTCCTGTTGTTTTGAAGCATTTGAGCGTAAGAGAGTATAGAGCGAATAGAGAGAATAAATCGACAAGAGAGAAGGAAAGGAACATAAAAAAAGGAAGGGAAGGGTCAGGAAAAGCGCATATAGAGTAAAAAGAGGGAAAGCAAAGAGAGAGAGAGAGAGTGAGAGAGAAAGGACAATAAAAGAGAGATGGAGAGGAAGACAGATGGAGAACAGAGAGACAGGCTGGGAAATAGAGAAACAGCAAGATAACAGAGATGAAAAGTCCGAGAGAAAGAGAAGAGGTGATAAAAGGGATAAGGAAA
Source organism: Disparrhopalites patrizii (assembly GCA_034698585.1). NCBI lineage: Eukaryota > Metazoa > Arthropoda > Collembola > Symphypleona > Sminthuridae > Disparrhopalites > Disparrhopalites patrizii. The sequence goes on along the minus strand of JAQGBT010003406.1, from coordinate 4,854 downwards.
GGAAAATAAGAAAGAGAAATACAGACAGAAATTGCAACAAAAAACGAGAAAATGGAGAGGGAAAGAGAAAAAGAAAGAAGCAAAAAGAGAGAAAATGAATAAAGCAAGAGAAAATGGACAACGAAATAGAATAAAAGAGAAAATGAATAAAGAAAGAGATAAGAGACACATATTTAGAATAAAAGAGAAAATAAGAGAAAATGAATAAAGAAAGAGATAAGCGCCAAATATTTAGAATAAAAGAGAAAATGAATAAAGAAAGAGATAAGCGACAAATATTTAGAATAAAAGAGAAAATGAATAAAGAAAGAGATAAGCGACAAATATTTAGAATAAACGAGAAAATGAATAAAGAAAGAGATAAGAGACAAATATTTAGAATAAAAGAGAAAATGGACAAAATGGAGAAAGAAATAGAATAAAAGAGGAAATGTAAAAAGAAACAGAATAAAAGAGGAACAGAAGAAAGAAAGAGAAAATGCAACAATAAATATCAATCCATAGAGAAACGAGAATTAAAAGAGAGAGAAAATGATAAACAGGACAAGAAAAGGAAAAAGAGAAAGAGCAAGGTAAGAAAGAAAGGGAAAGAGAAAGAGCAAATGAAGGGAGAAAAAGAGACAAACAAAAATAAAGAGAGGAAATTTAGAGATGGAGAATGAATTCATTAGCAGAAAGAACGTATAGATTAATTAATAGAAAATAAATGAGTCTACCCTTGAACTTAACTGCAACCCATGGCTGGCATTAAGTGGGTTGTCGCATGCAATCTATATAGCCACCCAACAAAAAAATATATACTTCTACAGAAAAAAAAAAGAAATGACTGCACTTGCACACGCAATTTCATCTTGAGAGAGATCTGCAAACCATTTAAAATCCACTCAGCTCATCTTCTCCAAGAGTTGAAAACATTTGTGCAATCTTTATATTTTTCCTCCATTTTTTTCCTTTTCTTGAATCTCATTATGCCCTCCTCTACACCATAACATACCTTGTAGGAATTCCTCTCCCATAATCTTTATGCCCCAATGCACAAATATACATCCTGCAATGTGTATATATGTATATACACACTATACCCTGCCTGTAATAACAATACGTACATATGTACATTCAGGGCGTCATAGTAGAGAAAATATCCCCAAAGAAAATAACCCTTGAAGACTCTCTTACACGTCTGGCTCAAAGTATTCCATTAAAATTCAATGGAATGATCATACCCTTGCAAATTGCCAATGGAATAATAATTATTTTCAGTACAGAAGCAAAAGAAAAAATGCAACCGCCGAACAGCGTGTCTACACGTGTGCAAGCAGAGAAATCCATTAGAAAAATGCAAGAGTATACATACATATAGTTCTGTCATTAATAGAAAAAAAATTTTAACCAGTAGCTTGTTTACCCTCTTTCATTATGGCAAACACTCATAAAAATGCCATGGCGTTTACTTGCTGGAACCAGCTTTTTAGACATTTGCAATTTCCACTGCTCGTGAGTTTTTCTTGACAATGGTTGAAGCGGAAGACTATTATTATTGACACACCATAGCAAATTTGTCACTGGTAAATATTATGGGGCTCAAGAGGGAGCTCCACACCCCTTGAGGTTTGCTTATTTGGTAAATAAATAAATAAATGAATATGAAAAAAATTCACTGGCAAATGGCTCTCCCCTTTGCAAAAAAGGTGTGGATACATTTGTGTACATACAATGCACATATTGTGTACACATTCGCCAAAAATGACATTACATAGTGCGAAAAAAAATTTGGAGGGAGTTCTCATAACATGGTAAAGAGTCCAGGTAAGAGCCTTCACCTTCAGCAATGACAAAAGACTGAAGGTCATTTGGTGATGTACTTTTTTTTAACTGTATGAATTTCCATTACAAACCTCATTCCATGATTATGTTTGGGACTTGGGAGCTCCCTTTGCACGTTCATAGTAATTGAATACATTTTTGGGATGCTTTTCCTCTACTATAAAGCGAGAGACAGAGAAAGAGAGCGAGAGAGAGAGATACAGAAAAAGAACTGAGATCATCTCCTCCATTATTCACCCACCAAAAATCCCCTCAACCCTTTTAATTACGGTCGTTTCTGACTTCGTAATTGAGTTAGCAAGAGAACTTTTTTCCCTGCTCGGCGATCATTATTAGGTCTGGTAATTCTTTTAAAAGAGTAAAATGTATATTTTGCAGGTGCATACATATGTATGTAGGGAAAGTTTTTTTGCTGGATAATCTCCGTTGGTGTTCCAGACTTCTAGAGTCACGATGATATGACAGGTCTCTTGTGGCTAATTTCCACAACTTTTTTTTTTGCTTCCATATTATCAACACCCTTTTCTTCTCTTTTCTTCGGCTCTACCTCATTACCATTATAATGATGTTCCACGTATTTTAATTGAATTTTCTACAAAAAATGGCACGACAAGTCTCAACGGGGGGGCGGAGAGTTTGGAGAAGAGGCATAAAGTGGGTCAAACTTATGTGCCCTTTTTCTCACACCTTGAACAGTAGGGGGAATGTGTGGGACTTTTTTTTTAGAAATATTTGGACGATTTCAAGGGAAAAGTTTCTGGGGATTTTTGGGGGGAGGGGAGATTTTATATGGTTTGCATCCTCTTTTTTTGTGCACTTTGTTTTTATCTGTGAGCTCTTTACATTTGGGATGGGTTTTATTCATTATTTTTTCTCATGCTTTCACTATCTGCCTATCATGATTTTTCTCTCTCGTTTTCCCTTTCGCTTTACTTCTCTCTCATTCTCACATTTTTCTTTTTCTCTTAATTTTTTCTCCTTTCTCTTTTTCCCTCTTGCTAATTCTTTTCTTTTTGTTTCTTTCTCTTGCTCAATATTTTAGTTGCTAATTTTTCTCCTTCTATTTCTCTCTCGTGCCCTTGCTTCTTTCTCTTGCTAATTTTTCTCTTTTTGTTTATTTCTCTTGCTAATTTTTCTCTTTTTGTTTATTTCTCTTGCTAATTTTTCTCTTTTTGTTTATTTCTCTTGCTATTTTCCCCTTTCCCTTTATATTGCTTGCTTATTATTTTTCTTTGTATTTTTCTCTTCTTGTTCCTCTTTCCTATTGTTTTTCTATATACATTTGTATGTATACATATGCATTTATATTTCTTTTTTTCGTTCTCGAATTTTTATTTTTATTTCCATTGTCCTCTATCTCTTTTTTGAATTTTTATTTGTATTCTTATCTTTCTCCTTCTTTCTCTTTCTTGTTTCTTCCATCTCATTCTGTATATTCACATTATATTTTGCCTTTCTCTCTTTTTATATACATATAATTACTTTTCGCCCTGTCTATCTAGTTTTACAGTATGTTTTTTTTTTACTTTATTTATGTTTTTCTCTTATTCGTTAGTTCTATTAATAGTAATTGCCTATATTTTCTCTTGCTTTCTATATATTTTTATATTTCTCTCTCTAACTTTGTTTTCCTCCCCTTACTCTCTATATTCCTACTCTTTCTCTCTGTAGTAATGCTGATAATACAGCCGTCACCCTGTATCATCTATCTAAATTTCTGCTTTTTCCTTTTTTTTTTATATAAATGCCCCGTATCATTGCCATTTTCCGCTGGTAAACCAGTTATACTACTACTTTTAATTCCTTCAATCTACGAAATGGGTACAACTTAATTTATTTGAGAATGTGAACGTATACAGTGCACGCTTCCGAATTCCTTTATCTGCTTTGATGAGAAAAGTAAATTGTATTTCCATCACAAAGGAAAGAGCGAGAGAGAGAGAGGAGGAAGGAGGTAGAGAGAAGATGGGTTTGTCGGAGAACTTTTAAGAAGCGAGTGATAAAAGGGTGAAAAATCCTTCAAAGTGATCCTTAATGGTAGAGTAAACAAGTGGAGGAAAGTTTTAATATTCCACTTCCTTCTTCTCTCTATCTGGTAGTAATTGTGTCTACATTTTTGCTACGGTTCCATCTTTGAATAAACGTATGTATATAGATAAGTTACATAATGGGGAAAAAGTGCTGATGAACGGAAGAGAGTCTTTTACATAAAAGCGCATTCATTCAATAGTTTTTGTTTATTATAGGAGGCTATCCTTGTATTAGTATTATATGTGAGATGAGATGAGGAGAGAGAGAGAGACAAAAAGAGGGAAAGAGAGAGAGAGAGGAAGTTTTAAGTTAGCATCTTCACGCTTGAACACTTTTTTTGGAGCTGTGCAAAAAAAATGTTGACGTAATACAAATTTTTACATCCAACAACATGCAAAGAATCCAATTCACAACAAATTATTTATGCGGCATTGTTTTCACACTCTAACACGCTCTATCTTGCCTCACATCTTTCAATCTTTTACGGACTCTTTCTCTCTTTCAGTCTCTGATTATGTCTCTTTCTCACTTCCTCCTCTCTTTCAGCCTCTGATTATGTCTCTTTCTCTCACTTCCTTCTCTCTTTCAGCCTCTGATTATGTCTCTTTCTCTCACTGCCTTCTCTCTTTCTCTTGCTCAGTCGCTCATTATCCATTTTTCTCTCTTCTTTCGCTCTTTCTCTCTACCTTCTCTTTCTCAGTCCCTAACTCTCTCTCTCTTTTTCATTTTTATTCTCTCTCTTACTCTCTTTCTCTTTCTCTCTCATTGTCTGGTTATCACTCTCTCTCTATTTGTCTGGTTGTCTCTCTTTCTCACACTTTCTGCCTCTGGCTCTCTGATTATCTCTCTTGCTCTTTTGATTATCTCTCTTGCTCTCTGATTATCTCTCTTGCTCTTTTGATTATCTCTCTTGCTCTCTAAATATCTCTCTTGCTCTTTTGATTATCTCTCTTGCTCTCTGATTATCTCTCTTGCTCTTTTGATTATCTCTCTTGCTCT